>JASANN010000003.1:472014-506609 GCA_031762395.1 Calameuta pygmaea | reverse complement strand
TTAATTAATTATTTTAATGTTCCAAACACCTAATTTATTAATATTTCAATTTGAACGTAATTTATTTTCGATATTCTGCAACTTCAATTCAATTTTTATCTACTCCGTATATTCTGCAAAATTTTGATTTAGCCTCAATGTTATATTTTGAATAAATTTTGAAAGTAAATCAAGATCCAATAATATTTAGTAGTATTTGGAAAGCTTTATTCAAGTTTTCGAATTTTCAATATTTTTGTGCAACTAATTATTTTTTCTTCTCCTTATTCCTTTTTTGCCTTCATGCCCTCATAGAGGGCCAAGTTTGAGGAAATCAGTTGTCAGGCTTTTGTGGGAATGCTTTTATCTTCATGTATCCGAATAAGTATCTAGCATTCAAAAACGGAAAAACTATGTTCTCAGCGCCCTCGACTTATCGTTGAACGCACTTGTTATAGGTGTGTTCGAAAATCAACCATATTGTAAAAGTTTGCAATCCGGCTAAGCTACAAGTTCGTGTTCACATTTAGCTCGGTTACGACGGGCTTCGCATTGCCGACCGAGGCGATGATCACAAAATTCTACTTCCAGACTCGCCGCTACGATTTAGCGCCATGATTTTGGCATCGCCTAAAAGAATCGTAGCGTTGTGCATCTCCCTACTCATCTCTGATGAAAATCGGTTCATTGGCGATCTCCATACTCGTCTCTGTTAATTAATCGAAACTGAATTAAGAAAGTGGTATTGATATTAATTAATTGTATTAATTATCAACTGCAACCCGTAAAATCACTAAATTTGATCAGTAAATCAATTTAATCAAGAAAAGATATAAGTTCTCATTAATCAGATTTACTCGACCGCGTTTAATTAGAATAGATCACGCGTCGTAACGTCTGCGTGATGTCTGCAACAATATTTCTGAGACGACAAAGAGCCAGACGAGCTTTTTAATTAATTATTCGTAAATTCCATTTGGAGACACACAAAAAGCTGTAATATCACAAAGCCTAATGGCATTAAAAATTCTCCACAAATCTTCACGGAACACGCGAAGACCAAAGGAGAATTTTTCAGTCTCCAATTTAATATCTGAAGTACTTCAGGTTAATTACAATTAATAATAATTCACTGATATCACGCAACGGTACAAGAACGTTACCGTGAATTACAATTAATAAATTAACAAAGCTTAATAAATTCACAGTGCTCTTAGGGTAATGTAGAGTAACGCGGCAAAGACGTTGAACTATTTTGAATGTTCTTTACCATTGAGCTCCCTGCTACCACGCCTGTCAAAAAAACCGTCTTGAAGACATCTTGAGACTAAATGACGTCTTGAAGTCGTTTTTGAAACGTGATCTTAGACATCTGTGCCACCAGGATCGTGGCAGCAGACACGAATATAATTAATACAAGTGATCGCAGTAGCTTCCTCAACAAAATTACACAGGATCCTCTAGTCTGTCACCCAAGAGGTTAGTCCCAGTGGTTTTGTCCGTTCTTAAACGCTATTGGCGAGGAATGACGTCACAGAGGACCGTCCAATAAGGCCCCTTTTGTCCCAGCAGACAAAACGCCGTTATCAGCGAGCTCGTTTCTTACGAAAGATAAGATTAGCGGACGAATGGATTTGGGGGATTCACATAAAATAAAAAGAGACAGTTACAGGTACTTTGATAAAAATATATTTAGACAAGTCAGAATAGACGATTTTATCTCTTGGCGCAAAAAACCGTACAGTATATCATTGTTTATCTTTTTTTTCTTCTCTTTCTTGACTCGAGGAATTGTCAATAATGTTTTACAAGTACACGCAAAATAACATTACTCTCGTATTTACATACTGTTTGCGAATAACGTAGCTTCCACTGTCTTTCCTCTCTTTTTTTTTCTTCCTTTTCTTTAATCGCACAGCCTACCGTGCATCTCGGACAAGCATTCTCTAAAATTCTCAAAATCTTTCGTAAATCAAATTTTTCGCCCATCGCTTTTCTCTTTGCTTATTTTTTTCTTAATATCTTCTTTATCGACCTTCCACTAGCCCACTCTTTTAATATATTACTCTTACACTTTACAAAACAATTCGTTCATCGCAATCTACCAAAAGTCATTTTCAAATTCGTACAGGTAAAGGCGCAACGGAAAATCGTTAGAAAAAAAAAATAAAAATACAAAGCTTCGTTGCGCATCCTCGTTCCGTCTCGTCGTTTTCTTGTTTCATTTTGAATTTTTTTTTTTTTTCATCAACATCGTAACCCGTTCAATAATACACGTACATGAAAAAAAAAAACCGCTGATCTGCCCAGTCTCAACCTCGATTATTCTTTACTTAAAGAGGAAAAAGCGTATAATTCTTAATTAACGTTTACGGTTAATCAATTTTCTTTCGCTTCTATAGTGCAGCTGTATATATAGGTATACGTAAATGGGTACTGCATTATATCCTACGACAATTATTACACGTGGCTGCTTCTCGATCGAATAAATTGCATTGGATTAATTATTAGCGACAGTAATAGATCTTATTACGAGTTTTAATAAAGGGAAGTGTGACAAGGGAGATAAGTGATTACAGGATATTGCTTTACCGGGTTACACATAGCACAACCATAAAATTAAACACGTGAGTCGTTCCAAAAAATTTTTTGGACTTTTTCAGTAAGTAAAACAAAAATACATTCCTTTTCGATCCATATTAATTAATTACGTTTAATTCAAATTTTTCTTTGACATTTTCAATATTCAAGCATCCCGTTTGCTCGTTCAATACTTTTCGTTTGGATAATTTTACCTTGCGCGAAATTTCGAAAAAAAAAAACTTTTTTTCGCCTGATTTTCATTGGCTCAAAATTGTTATTTTTTTTTTCACGTTCATTTAAAACTCTTAAAATCTATACAATATGCAGGGTGGAATGTTACATTTGACTGGTGCCCTATAACGTGTCTCGATTACGATTGGACTCTTGGATCTGCATGTAGTACGAAAGTCTGTCGAGTTAAAAATTGTATTTCCAAAATTTTCATCTAAGTTTGCCAACTCGGTAGTGGTTGATCTATGCCCGTAAAATTCTATGAAAATATTTAATTTCAATTTTTTTTTTCTTTATATTTTTTTTTCTCGTTAACGAATAAAATTCAAAAACTTCGTACAGACTGTTCCAAGAGTTCGTTAATTCGCAGCGAGGCTTATCTGACGTAGTTTATGCTGATATACATATACATACAGATCGAACAAATATTGTATATATCTATATGCATATATATTTATCGAGTGAAATTGGCGACATTACGTAACTCGTATGACAATTATTATTATCAAGAAGAAGAAGTTAGTAACACATTTTAGCTTGTCTTATAGATTAGCTCTTTTTTTTTTCTCGCAAAGGTACAATATTCATTTCAGTAGGATGATCGCTACTAGTATTTTTTTTTTTTTATTCATTAAGTAGGGAATTGCCTTACGTATGACGTAAGACTAATTATTATTGTTTAACTTATTTGTACTGATCTATGAGGCATGGACGCGTTACAATTTTTTGGATTCGACAATAAAACTTATGACTGGTACAAAAAGTGCTGTCGAGGTATACAATTTAATTTTAAGACTCGATATTGGTTTACCATGTGAGAGAATATATATATATATATTGGGAAGTTAATTTGTATGCAAAAATGAAAGATTGAAAAAAAAAATGTACAACTTTTCATAATTCTTTTTTTTTGTTTACAGAATCAAAAAATTCGCAACGCTTCCAGTCCTTTAATTCTAGGACATTGCTGCTAGGTGAAACATCACTATACACAATTTGAGCATCGCATCGTCCACCGTTCTAGGTTAATTAATTTAATGGATAAAAATAAAGATAAATATTTAAAACGTAAAACAATTATTTTATGGCAAAAAAGAGAAGTACTAGCGATTAGACAAAAGGGGGACAACTGCGCGAGACTGATTGTTCCTGGATTGGATGATCGACCTTAATAATGAGGTCAAAAGAGGACTTGTCGATTAGGTTGTACCGAATTCCTGATCGAATATAATATTTAATACATCCTCGACGCTTAATGAGGCGACAGACATTATAATTTAATATTGTTAATTAATTTTGCGTTCGCACGTGTTACTTTTATGTACAGTGAGATTAAAAAAAAAAAATTCGACATAGACGAGGTACACACCTTTCTTAAACTGACCGTTACCGAGGTTGTCATATTGTTTTCCTTATGATAGACGAATTTATTAATAATAATAATAATAATAATAATATATATATATATTTATGTGTACGTGTATTCATGTTCTGTATAGTAGGTGTATTAATAGAGTAGCTTTTTATCGCAACATTTATATATCTTTTATATGAAACTTCATTCACAGGTAGCATTCGCGCCCTCCATTCCCGATGATTTTTTTTTTCTTGTTCAGCGTTCACTCTATGTTTTATATTGTTTATGGAAATTCGAAGAGACTTCGGTCTCACGTTGCGGACGCTTAAGAGGTAATTTTGGTCGAGTTTCTTCGGTTCACCAGACTATGGTAAAATAAGGGAAAAAAAGGAAATTTAAAGTATGATAAGTACAAGAAGATAGCATACGAATGATAGGGAAAGATAATTATTTAGTTAGTCCGCGTTCGCACGAAATAAAAATAATAAATATAGTACGTAGTTTTACCTTTAAATCGGTTTAATAAATCGACCGAGACTTCTCTACACCAATGAGCGATCGCTATATACTCGTTACGTCGACAGGATTGGTCGTTCGGCTTTGGCCAATTGCCATTCGACCAATGAGAGCCTGTCATTCCGCTGACGCATCGCGATTCGATTGGTGGGCTAATATAAAGGGCATCGCGATGCCGCGCGTTTTGAAATAAACTTGAACTGCACACAGTGTATTATAAAAAAGTTTGAGAATTTAATTATTGTTTCTTTTCATGATAGGCATAACATTAAAAACTCTCATCAAGTAGATAACAATAACCAACAACTAACAATCGTAGGCATTCACGCAAAAATAGAAATATGTTGAATAATATATAATATTATTATAATTTATGTATAGTAGTAAGTATGATCGTTCGCTTATGCATAGCGGAGCTGTCTGATTCGACTCGTCATAGTTCAGGGAGACAATGTAGATTCGTAGGTTATCGATAAGAGATATTTAAAAAATTATCGATTACGAAAATCGATCGATAATTATATATTATGGAAACTCTCCCTGGACAATTTTGCACCTTGATATATTCACAAAATCACAATGGGAACACGTCCAAAAGCAAAGTACAAGCTAAATAAAAAATATTCATCTGTAACATATATTGATCTTGCAACGTCCCTATCGATAAACAATGAAATAACTTTAAATAAAAATAGACAATAATATCGATAACCCGTAGCTTCGAATTTACATCGCTCTGTCAATTCTCCTCAACTCGAGTCGCACTTAATTTACATTGCGAAAACGACCAACGACCACACAAGAGCACATTCCTACTTCCGGTCGTTCGGTCGCACATGATTTTTCGGTATTTTTTTTTTCTTCGTTACCAAGTCTAGTAATATTTTCGCATAAAACATTGGACGCATTACTGTACGCCAAAGCCATTGCACTTTTCAAACTTGAAAATTCATTTAAATAGCTAAATTCGCATCAAGACTCTCTCTCTCTCTCTCTCTCTCTCTCTCTCTCTACAAGACGCCCTAGAATCTCCTACCTATTCCATAATTTGGTTTTACGTTTCCCTAGATGAAAGTCAAGTAAAAAGTATTCCCTAGAGTCAAAAATATCCCTAGAAATGCCCTAATAAAAAATTCCATCTATATTCTACCTAAAAGTGCAATGTCGTCGTCAGCATCGCGTACAACAATAGATCTATAAATATAACGAAAGTATATCCCCAAGGAGAAACCAAAAAAAAAAAAAAAAAAAAAAAATTGCAAAAATAAACATTAAAAATTGCCAGGCCTGAACGGCCAGTCGCCGTAAATTTTCTTCGTCTACTATATTACAGGTATTCGCTGTATAAAAATTAAAGAGAGAAGAACTTCGATAACGCATGTATCAATAATGAATTAGTAAGTTCCAGTTTTTTTTTTCTTTTTCTAATCTAATAATATAACATAACAATAAATTACTGCATTACACGTGTACGTCTAACCATGCACTGATGTGGCGTGTCTGCATGTATCTTCATTCTTTTCTAAATGACCCCCCCCCCCCCTCTACTATTAGTCAGCTACCGCCAAGCCACCTAACCTCACTTTTTCTCACTCTTCGGCTGTCTCATAGTGTCGTGGATGCAATTAAAAAAATTGCAATTGCATTATGCATTTAAATCCGTACAGAACAGTGTCTTATTAAAGTAACGATCCGAATCGAGGCAGAGTTGGAATGTAAGCATTTCCTTTCAAGATAATAAATGATATTATATGTACGTGCCGCGTCTTCGTTGAACCGTGTCAAACAAACGAGTATAATCCAAGATAAAGAATATATATATATATAAAATTGTCGTCGGTCATCATAGTTGAGTATCGCGATAAGTCAGCGAAATTAAAATCCTGGACAGTAAGAGCAGTCGGATCCCGGGATCAGGTAGTAAAGTGTAAAGGTAAAAGAAAGAAAGAAAGAAAGAAAGAAAGAAAAAAGAAAAATGATCACCGTTCTAGGAACATCGATCAGGATCAATTTCTCGTCCAGGAGCCAGATGGTTTTGGGCCCAACGTAGACGCGGTACACGAGATTGTCCGTTTTCCTATATTTTCCGTGTTCAAATAATAAAAGTATTTCGCGGTACATTGTGTCTTTTTATCGAGCAACGTCGGATCGACAAGCTGTAAGCGAAACTGGGTCGATTCGACGTGAACGACCAAGCCGGAAGTCTCTATCGTGGATTGTCGAAAAAAAAAAAAAGGATAACGGTCGCCGATTAAAATTGAACGAGACAGCAAAGCGGAACTTCCGGTTACAGTTTGTCGAATCCGCACACGTAACTTCCGACACGCTCTCGATACGAATCGGCCAAGAAGAATCTTCCTTACATATAAATACGATTACGCGCGCGTTCCAAATTTCATTTCGAATATCGTGGAACGCGACAGAAATGATTTATCAAAAAAAATAAAATAAAATAAAATAAAAAAAAGAGACACCCCGTTAGACGGTCGTTAAACATAAATAATATAGTGAGAGAGAGAAGAAGAAAAAAGAAGTAAGTAATTCGATAAGACTGTCGACCTAAATACTTTTAGAGATGTCAGTTCGTATGTGAATGTGCGAGACTAAAAGTATCTTTTTTCTTTCCTTTTTTTTTTGTTTTTACATGAATTAAGAATAATTAAACGTCGGTGTGCCCCGGGACGCGGCACACCCCCTGCTCCTAAGGATCCGAGAGAGATTCTAACATTTCCATAAGGAAAGCGTCGATGGGCACGTTCCCTATCAATCTGAAGAAGAAGAGATGCTCAAGACATTTCAGACCGATGGAGCGCAGCGACGGTAAGCGTAATAGAAGCTTCGCGAAGCGTCCAGGCTCTTCGGGCCTGGCGATGCGGGTGTACTCCTCCAGGGCAGCGTAGACCTTGTCCCGTAGAAGCTCGACCTCCTGGGCAGACTTGAGACCCCGCACTTCCGGATTGAAGAGTATGATCGACCTCAGACAGCCAAGCTCGGTCTTGTCCATCTTCATCTCCCGCATCTTCGGCACCAGCTCGGACAGCACCCGGTCGAAAATCATACCGACGCCTGCCTGATGAGCTGAGCTCCTGTGAACTGTGATACCAGCTGCCAGGACGATCCCGTCCTTGACGTCTATCGAGCGATGAGAAAAGGCTGCTATGAGGAGCTCGTTCCATCCCGCCCTCAGCAGCAGGACCTGATCCTCCAGTGGAAGAGACGTGAAGTGAGGGATATGCTTAGCCCACTCGACCAGCTGGAACAGCTGTGCGTTTGTCGCGTTGCAAATATTTGACACTTCGTTCTGAAATATTTTTTATTAATCAGATAAATCTCGAAGACCAAAAAAAAAATTAAGTTAACGATTTTTCTAACGTGGAAGGCAAAAGTTCCTAAGGGGGCAGTGCTAAGTGTTTCTGAATTTTTGGGTGACCTTGTGACCTGATAACGCGTCCTTGCTTCTTTAGGTCCCTATAACAATGCAGTTCGCCTTTCTTTTTTTTCTTGGCGTTCAAGAGAAGAGTGACAGAAGTTCTCATTGACAATTTAGAATTTTTTTTTACTTTAACGTCAAGTACACAGGAGGTTTTGTTATGACTTTTTTTTTAAGGCGAATCTCTGCGTGCTTTTACTTCAGTCACCTCATCTACTTATTGCATTAAGTTTGCTCAATGTACCTCGTAGTTTCCCTGATGCTCCGTTTTACACTCGACTCTCTTTTCTGCCTCTAAAATTCTTTCGACCGGCATATCCGCGTGCAAACTACTGGTGCTCTCCACTTCGCTCTGGTCACGTTCCTTGGTCCTCTGTCGCTCCTCCTGAACAGCTTCCCTCTTCATGCCCATCGCCAAGCATTTTTGATACCGACAGTACTGACAGCGATTCCTTTGTCTTTTGTCGATTATACATGATTTCTCTTCCCGGCACGCGTACGAGAGGTCCTTCCGTACGGTGCGCTTGAAAAATCCCTTGCATCCTTCGCAGCTGAAAAAAAAAAAAATTAGTCAATAATTCAATCGATGAAAACATATCGATCATAGATTCCCAATGGGAATTGAGAAGAAAAAAATTCAAGATCAAAAATGATTTTTATACTTCAAGCCTAGCCTAGAACTCGCAATGGGAACGGGTCCTTGAAACTCAAGCGACGTCCCTGAACTCTCAATATCTCCCTCGTGCAGTCAGCGCTTATCACGTGACCGCGAATCTACGAATAATTCTCAGGCAGAAAATCGTCACGTCTGAATTTTCATTCACACGTCAAGCATATCTTTTACCGAGAACAGTCGGCGCTCTGCGTCGATAAAGCGTCGTTGTTTTACAGACGTCGAAATAAAGTCGATTAACGCGACGCAAACTGTCGCCGCGAGAGTGAAGAGATAAAGGAAAAGAAAAACAAAGAAAAAAAAAAACAAAATGATAGAGACACTCGAGCACCGTAGGAGCCTGCGATAAAAGAAGACAATTACCGACCGGACCATTCTAAGTCGCAGCGGTTCTTGATGATTCACAGAGCGCATATCTCGAAAGCCAAAACCTATGTATGCAGAAGTCAGGGCTGTACGTGGAGGGTGTCCTTTTTAAAAAAATCTTTGGATCCTTTCCAAAATCACGTGCCAGACAAAAATTTCTCGTGCCTCGAATAATTTATTTTCGCCCGCGTATTTTTACACCATACGGATATGTCTTTCTTGTCGCGCGAACGGCAGACAAGAGAGATACGATATGGTATTTTAATCCCAGGGATTTCGAGGGAAATCAAAATATCACGGCACTGGGTAGCTGCTGTTTTGCGACACTTGAATTCGCTGAGTAAATTCGACCCGACAATATACATAACCTACAGAGTAGTCCGAGACGCCCGTATTGTTGGGACTCGCCAAATGTATGATACTTGGGGAAAGTCCGCGTGAGCTATAACCAAGCGTGCAAAATGTCTGACTTTACGAACACGTAAAAATCCCAAAGAGGAATATATTATCGTGTTGTTTTTTTTTTTTTTTTTTTTGAAAATTATTACAAAATTTCATACCTAGGCTAGGATTGTTGATCGTCAATATATATATCTTTTTTTTTTTGACGACGACTGTACCTGATTCTTGATCTCCTAGTCCAATAATATCCTTCGTCACGTTAGCGAGTCGTATTTTGTCGGTTTCTCGGCTGGAACCATAAATATCAAAGCACGACGAGCCACTGGTATTTCGCATCTCGACACTCGTCGGTTGATGGATATTTTATTAGCACGCGTGGGAGGAGACCGGGAACGATATGGAAACGACATGTCGTTATAGGTTAGAATTTTGCTTGACATCGTAACACTTGACATTCGTTTAAATCGTGAAGGTATATATTTACCGAAAATATCGTCGCGTAGCAATGAAACACAGACACGAGTAACGACTGGATACCGAAATATTCACCATTAGACGTGACTTAGTCTCAGCCGCACGTAATGCGAGACACCGTAAGACCATAGAGTATAGGAATCGTGTAGTAAGGAAACTACGGCTCATTAGTAAGCTCGTTACGCGTTAGCTTTACGGCCTAGAATCTAGATGGCACCACGTTCTAAACATTCTCGCACGGCTGTCTCATTAGTATAATTGCTCGGTCAAATTATATTCCGTAGAGAAGTCTAGTCCGATAAAGTGCGATTTTAAATTTATTACCAAGTTCAATTGACTGAGCGACACATACCTGTGTAACGGGCATTAAATATCCGGAAATCACTTTTGGAACTGAGCTCGAGTAAATTATGCGCTAGATAAATAACAAAGCCGACTTGTGGACGGTCGTTAAGATCGCTGAAACTCGACGAATAATTACGCGTACCTCTCGTTACACGGCGGTGGGCGCAAAGCTCGGTTCAACTGTGCACACGTCGTATACTTGGACACTGCAGATGCAGGATTCCGTGCGTTAATATATCCGTCGTCGGCCAAATAAGCTCGCACGTGATGTAATTTCTGGACCACCGTGTCTGCTGGCTTTGATGTTTCAGTTTATGCTAGAGACAAATATTCGAGACGCGGGACACGTGTAAGATTCTTACTTTCGTTGACTTGCGCATGCGCGGACGCGCCTTTGGAATCGCTCCTGTACGTTGGTACATAAAATTAATGTTTACCAGACGGTTACGGTTGCGGCTTTTTCAAGGGAATTAATGTCCTGACTAATTGTAATAAATTCGAAAGGTTACAAGACCAAGTAATTCGGAATAAAATAACGGAATTACTTTGACTTTGAAATTCTTTGCTGAACCTAGTAGGACGGTAGCGCCGCGTAGCGGCAGACATCGGAATCGTTACGACGTTTTAAAGCTGCTGCGAGGAAATTCACTGTTGAATTGACGTACGAGAAGGAAAAAGATGGCCGCGCGGCCGACGGGACATCAAAGACCATCGCACCGTCGAGAGATTCGTTAAGAAAAAGTGTCCTGCATACGGATACAACAGGCGTTTTGGAAAAAGTAGAAAATTATTGTACGCCTTGGAAAATTTTACGTACCGGGATATGCGTGTTTGGGTGCACAAGTCAGCGTCGTCAAGGTGTTTTTCTCGAATTATCATTATGTTCAGAGAATTTTATTACGTCACGACTATTTAAGCATATACGCGTTTAACGAGCACTTAAAGTTGGATCCGTTCAGGTCGTCTAACTCGAATTCGCCACCAAGGGTGGTAACGGTGCGATTCTCTTTGTTGGCATCGGCTAAAAAAAATGATAACAAAGAAAGACATTCAAAAGATTTGTTTTTTCCCGCTAAAATTACGTACAGCCTTGATTTCTCCATTGTCTTGTTCTCGATTTAGGTTAAAGGCACTTCGAGGATAGTATATATATATATATATATATATACACACATCGTACGTTCACGTACTATTTAATCGAGGCTGAACGTTCTTTTTTCCAGGAAAAAATGCTCCGGAGGTCTCAATTTCTCGTGGACAGTTAAAACGTCCAATTGTTTCTCGTGTAGCGTCTGGACGACAAGTCCCGTCGGCGCTGGTCCTTCCTGTCAAAAAGTATAGAGCCAGTCCGAGCGATAATTCCGAGACTTTACGATCGGAGTCAGAGACTTTGCAGATTAGCTTTTGAAAATTGCCACCGGGAATTACCCGGGTGTGCCACCGGACGTGAGAGCAGTTATTATTACCACCTAACCGGAGTAATAAGTTAAAAAAGAATTTCAACGACCAATTCCACAAGACGATCAAAGCAAGCGTGAGACTGTTACCGATTAATCTGTAGCTGAGCAAAACAACAAAAATTCTTCCGAGAACTTTCCGCGACGAAATGCCAAAGCGACGCGGGAATACATTTTTCAAACGTAAAACATTCTCCCGCTCTTTTCGAACCCGCTACGAATTTACCCGAAGTCCCTTGCGCCTCGACGTGAAAATCCGACACATCGAAACTGCACGATTTTTCCTCGACGCTAGGAAAAACTTTACGAACGCACTGTACGAACACTACGGAGTGGTATATTTAGCGGGAAATATTTAAGCTCTAATTATATCTGAAATAATCTCTGGCAGTCACGGTAGCGGCGTACAAGACAGGCTGATGTCTCGTCACGCGAAGTCCCGGCGTTCTTTCTAATATAGGACTCGAGGACTTTACGATCGATTTTCCGGTAAGTTTCCATTGGCTTTATCCCGGCGCATTTACGTACACATCGAAAGGAGTCACCTGGTGCGACTAAAGTTCCCTCAATGAGTTTTGAGTGCGATAGGGATACCTTAAGCCACATCCATAGTTCCGCATAGGGAATACTTGGGGATAATAACGAATGTACGAAGCAACAGGTTAGAAACCTTAAGCATCGTTCACACGTAGAATACGATTGCGAAGCAAAGTAAAAATGGCGCGTGGCAACAGGATCGTAAGATCTTCGAACGAAATCAATGTAAATGACTTTCACGATCGATATATCGAAATCGATAGTTATCGATCAACGACTGTGGGTGAACGTGGCTGCGATATATCACGATATCAGGATTCCTCCGGCGAGGACGCCAAGTCGTGGCGGCGACTGCTTCGGGAAGCGTTGGTCGATTGATAATTCAAAAGGCGTGTTATTGCAAACGAGCATGGATGATAATGAGGATATCGTGAGAGACGGATTAAGATGATCGAGAGTGAGAAACTGAGACGGAGAATCGACCGTCGCCCGTAACGTGCATTACGAGCGAGTCGGAAAGTTCTATATGCAAAATGGCCGTAAGTGATTATCTGAAGGTAAGGAAGACGGGGATGGATGGAAGTCGTTGATAATACTTATCTACTTCGTGTATTCGTGCGAATTCAATTACTTTAACGTATAACCTAGTCCAGCGGAGGTTATAGAAAAAAAATACTATAGGGACAAGCGATATCACGTATTTTTAAAGATACGGACGGACAATAGTCTCGCGTCCTCGATCACCGGAAACCGACTTGACTGACATCTCTGATCGTGACACGTGACAGATCGAATGTCGTGACGTCATTCGTCGACGAAACGACAACGTAGATATTCCATTGCCAAGAGAACAGTGTCGATTGATCGCGAGCTCAATTGAATCCTGAATTAGACGTTATAAAAAATTTTCAAAAATTTTATTAAAAAAAATCCAGACCTAATCACAACGGATAATTCCTGACGTACGTTAAACGCGAAAAATCGCATTTTCCCGTAGAACCGATCGGTAGGCTGAAACGATGTAAATTAATCGGCAACTATACCGGGTGAGATCGTGGATCGTAGCGGTTTAATATGAAAGAGAAAAGACACGTGTGGAAAAAACGTGAAGTTGTCGCTACGAGATCGATATAATCGTATTTGCGATTGTAACAGAAATTATAATATCGTTATCGGTACGAGGAATTGCATAGACGATGTTGCGTAATTAATTGAAAAAGAAAAAAATTTATTTTAGAGGACGAATAGTTCTGCCGCCCACGTGGACTGCGTGGATCTGGATTCCTGGTCGACGAGTCAAACGAGAGTGAAACGAAGGACGGGAACAAGGAGGTGGAGCATCAGGGCGAGGAGGTTAGGAACGAAACAAGAGGATTCCTAGTAATGGCCGTGATTGCTTAATTAGCAGCCATTCGAGCAAAATGCCGTGGCTGCTGGTGCTTCTCTGTAGGAACTACGGGTGGGTAGCTATCCTAACCTCGTAGAGCTCGTATGACTCGCAAGTCCAAGGTTAAACCTCTGATGCAACCATACGAGCAAATATACGTACGCGTATATATATATATATATATATATATATATTCCCATCGAACACGTGTGATATCGCGCGTCCATGCGTTGCGTTAATGCGTGAGCACATGCGAACACACGGTCTCGTTACGATATACGAAGCCCGTTGCGCGCCCTGGGTATCGTCGTATCCATCCGGGCTACGAGGCGACGATAAAAGAGACAAAACAAATGAACGAACGAGAAGAAAAACAAAGGGCGCTGGAAAACGAACGGGACGATAGCGTCTGGAAAGTTTGGATTTATCCTTGTCGGACGTTAAAATATTGTCACGTGACTTAACGCGCATGCGTTAAGCTTCTGAGATTAGGTTAGGAACACATTTAAATTTTGAATTCAGTCCGGCGCGGTTAACGGTCGTGCGCATGCGCGAATCAGGAAGCCAATGGTAAAGCTCTGATGTTTTTACGAGTGACGTCACGGGACTGTTGGTCTCCTCCTATTCGACGAACGAATTTTCATGACGCGCGTTCGATGCGCGCGCCTCTCCTCGTTAAATATCTTTGTAAGGATTATCGTAATCAGCTGTGTATAGGGCCGGCGACTAGGGCGCCTCTAACGGGACGCCGTGGAAACGCGCTTGTCCGACTCCTCTTTTCTAGTGCGCGGCGCTTCTTGTGTTCTTCTTTTTTTTTCGGTGTACGTATAATAATATGCATGGGTATGTATATATTTACGCAGCAATGCGCGACCGATCGACCGAGAAGGAGTTTCAAGGTTTCGCGGGATGAAAAGACGAGACGAGAAGTGTCAGTGGTCTCTGTGATCCAATGGCAACGAGGTCTTCGGTATAAAGAGATAACATTTTATTTATAAAACGAGTTTTCCCGATAAACTCAAACGTAAGGCAAAAATGACCGTTTATCGTTTTTACAATCTTTGCTCTCGGTGTCGGTCTTCTTTCTATCACCGACAGAGGTTCCTACCTACAATATATATATATATGTAATACAGATGTGCCTGTACAGACGCCATTACTTATCGTATCCTTGCAACACAACCGGATCGTGACTAACGTTTTCTCGGTAACGTCTTTGCCCCGACACGAGACAATGTAAATACTACTGGTCTTGTTTTTTTTTATTTCAACAATTCCGTGTCAATGAGTCGCTGAAAATATTATTAAACTGCTCGCATACTTTTTGCGTAGGTTCCCTTAACTTTAATTTTTCGTTATGAAAATCTTCATCGTGTATATATATATATATATATATATATATATGGATGCCCCTAAATTCAATAAACCACGTCGGTAAAACAGTTAGGCAGGTTCCTTTCGAAAGCGTGAACCCGTGAAAGAATAAATCTCTTATGGCAAATTATAAGAACCTGATTAGGCCAAGCCGTATAATTACATGGGCGCGGAATGACAGAATTAAGATTGATGAGGAGTTTCGAAGTTGCTTTGAATTTACGAAACACGAATGATAAATTGAATGTTTTGGCGTCTGGTAAATTAAATTTTAAAGGGATGCCTGGACGCTATGACGTTTCCAATTGCTGACGTAGAACCGAGAGAATGACAAAAGAGAAGACGAAAAGTAAGGAAAACTTTTCTTCTTCTTTTTTTCCCCAAATGTCAGAAAAACCAGTCAAACAGGATAGCATAATGGGGATTAAACGATAAAGGTGAGTGCACAAGAAAAGCAAGTGCTTGCACATAGGAACAAGAAAATAATAAAAGATAATCGCTCGTATTTTGCATCTACGACAAGTGGCACGATTTTTTCTCTATTGCGCACCAGAGTGCGCTGCTGCTTTTTTTGCAAGATAATTTTGCAAATATTTTTACGTTTATATATATATATATATATATATATATATATATATATATACACATCCATACACAGTCTCCCTACTTCATGAGAACACAGCAGATTGTCATCGATTATTCCACTTCGGTAAACAAATATATTATTCGTGGCCATTAGCGGATCGAACCGGTATACTATTTTACCGATAAAAAAAAAGTCTCGATCATTAATAATGAATATTTAACATTTTGCATATAACTATATATATATATAGGTCACGTCTCCACGATAAGCCAGCAATTATTTTCCACGATTCGAAAAAAAAAAAATAAAAAATAAAAAATAACGAAGAATCCATTAACACGATATCTGGTTAAAAAAGAAATGGACTAAATTTAAATTATTTATGCAGCAACCGTCGCGCCAGGCAGCGGCGCATCGCCAGTTAAACCAGTCGAGGAGGCCAATGGCAGTTAAGACTGTCGGATCTTTAAATATTTACATGTTCAAATAGTTCAGACGATCGGACAAGGTTCAAAGACTCGGTGCAAGCATTGACTTTTATTAAAGTTATCAAATGACTTCTGAACGTGCGAGGTGCGACGGAGACCCAAGGCGTCCCTTTGGGGTTAAGTTACGCTGAGCTGTGCGCACCATCTGGCGGCGGCAATACGAAGCTCGCCGTCTGTTCGTTAATTCACCGTAACCAACCGAGGCCTCTGGCGTTGCTATTATTTTACAGCGAAGTTCAGCATCCCGCGATTACGTAAGTCGTGTCTGTATACGTCTGCGGCACTTATGACTACGTGCACGTCGGGTGCGGCGTGAACGAAGACCAGTAGTCGCGAGGAAGCAAGAGAATGACCCTCCCCTGAATAGACGGGGTCAGGGTAACCTGAGCTTTTTTTTTATTCCACCAATCGTCGTTAACAGACATTTGCATTACTAATCGCGCATAATCGGCGGCAACTCGCATGATTTTCTCCTTGCAAAATTCCCAATCGATTCGCATCCGTTCAGGTTGCGAAACGCGAATTCGATTGATTGTCCTCGAGCACATAATAGCAACAAATGATTTATACCGGGTGTATATGGTTTTTTTTTCCGAAAAGAGTTGAAAGAATTTTTTTTTTAAACAACTCACCTGTAAACTCCATAGTGCTTTCCACTAGCGCGATCGCCGCAGATAGAGCACAGGTGTTTGCTTCCAGATAAAGGATGATTTGGAGGATAGGGCGAACCCGCACCGGTTTTACTTTGACCGCCGGGCGACGTGCTCAAAAGACTGCTGTGTCCACCGATGCTGTACGACCTGAAATTCGTGAAATTTTCATCAGACCAGCCCTCAGACCGTCGCCCTGGTCTGCGTGCGGTACGTGCCTAACCTAACTTAAGGAGAACGATAAGTCCTCATGAATCCTTAAGGGTGTTTTAGAATTATCGATTCGACGAGCTGACTGGAGGGTTTTGGGATTTAAAAAATTTCATATAGACATTTCAGGAGCCAGCTTGTAAGAAGTTTTATAATCAAAGGGGTAGTTTTAGTCGGACCCTTTATACGCGAGGCATACAGATACTACGTCAGCGAGGATCGCGACGATAAAATTGACGAGAACAATTTTTATTTCACTAAACTCACCCTGGACTGTTCGGACCGGAAGGACTGAAGTTACCAGTGTTGATAAGACTGGCCGTATCCGGTTTCATATCCATCGGACTCTGCGGCCCAACCGAGGACATTGACATGTTGCTGTTGTCCAGACTCAGCCCTGAAAGCGAAAGCAGAACGGACGTCAAATGAATAGCTGGTCGTTAACGCCGGCGGCGCCATCTGCCGGGGAAAAGTCGAAATTGCATTCTTACGGTAGCAAAGGACTCTTTTCCTTCCTAGCACTTGGCCCTCTACGAGGGCATAAACCCATAAGGAACAAGAAGAAGACCCTTCCCCTTCGTGGCACTTGGCCCTCTACGAGGGCCTAAAGCCACAAGGAACAAGAAGAAGACCCTTTCCCTTTGACGCACTTTGACTTAATTAGGTCCGAGAAGGACCTACAAATCGCAGATCATGGATTTCGTTAGGTGCAATCTAACCTAACCTAACTTTAATTCAGCGCCAGCGTAACGCTGAAACGTTGGCGCCAGCGACATCAGTGTCGACATAATTATTTTTACGGATACTAATTAAAATTAAATAATCATAGCCAATTTCGAAATTGAGTTCCAGTTGAACTATAAAAAAATCCCTGAGCCAATAGTGACTCTTGGAAGACAATTTCTGACTGGTAGTTATTTCTCAAGGAACTAAAGCCGAGTATCCAGAAGAGAGAGAGAGAAGACGATCCCTGAAGTCAAATTCACTTTGTCCTCAAATACGCTCGATTATTCGATCCTGTAAAATTCCTTGTACTCGAAGATCGAAAATAATTTGTTACAATTTTTTCCCTTGATTTTTACAGTAAATATACTTGCGCTCGTCGGAACGATAATTTTTTCTTTCATTTCCGTCAGCAGAATTATGAAAAAATGTATTAAAAGTAATTAAGGCTCGTACACAGTATCTATTTCTATCCAATTTATTCGCTTCCATTTTTATCCCAAATGACGTGTTACTTAAATAATTATCCTTGAAAAAGCCATCTTGAATAGGATACGTGTACCCGAATAATACTTAACATGGAATAATAGCCCTGATAATAGTCATATATCGCATGAGGTACCCACATGTGTCCCCGAAGAATACCATACGTCAAACGATTGTCCTTGAAAAGGCCACTTCACATTAAGTGACAAAAAAAAATATACAAAAAAAACCAAAATGTTCGTAGTTGACTAAAAAAAACTTTTTCAAAAAATCTTTCCAAAGTAGCATCGTGACCGTCGAAAAATAATTTGCAAATATTTCTAACACGTGTCTGTCTCCATCACAAATAACGTTAACAGACACCCAAGCGTGTGAACGCGACATAATAAATCGATCCAATCAGACGATCGCTATTAAAATGACATAATTAGAGAAAATTTTTTCCTCCAATATCCCACCCGCGATAAGTGCTCGTTCGATTCTACCCAGAGGCAAAACCTTCAAGGCGAACACTCACAGCGTGCAATGAGCAGACACGCGCTCGTTCGTACTAGCGCAACGGCGTCCTTGAGTATGAAAATTTTATTGAGAATTCGATAAAACCGCAGGCTATTCGAGCGTCGTGCCTCTGCCGGCCAAAAAGGTAACCGCTCGGTCTGGTTACCGTCGATAAGGAAGGATGTGGGAGGGTAAAAAAGAAAAAAAAAGAAGAAGAAGTAGGATCCTCGAGTAAAAAATTGAAGGACGACGCCAGGAGGCAAGGAACTTGTCGTAGCGAATAATAATAACAACAATTGACGTAAACTGTAATTGAGGATTCGTCATTAATCACGAGAGTTCACAGTTAGCGGCAGGAAGCGACGGCTGCGTTTAAATTTCCCGCTGGAAGGGATACGCGCCAGGTGTTGATCGATCGATGCGATTGATCGATCGATCGTAAAGGGGACGAAGGATTGTAACCTTGGCGAAGTACACTCCTCGAGAAAGCTAATTAACGGAGGAACGGACTGGTGCAGAGGTCGGGGGTCACGAATGACGTAAGGTGGTACCTTCGAGACGAAGCTTACCAATGAAAAGTTTTGATTTATGCTCGCGGCTCGTACGGCGAAAAGATTATTAGGAGGGTTGTTTTTGGCATTTTTCAAAATTATCATAAATTTTCGAAAAACTTTTTTACTGCCGTTTCAGTTGAATGGGTCCAAGCGATGATCGCGTAGGCGCAATTTTTATTTACTTGGCCACGATCGACCTCGACATCCCTGACCAGGACAACGTCCGGTTTTGGGCGTCCCCCGACGTCGCGGGCGTCGATCTGACCTAGTCGCTATATATATACTGCTGTACAAATTAGATCAACCGCGTGGGCGATGATAACGTACGAGCGATATTCGTTATCGCGATAAATAGCAAAATTGGAGGATACTAATTTTGGAATGGCATGGAAACAAAATTTTTTAAATTCTCTTAAATTTCACTTAAGTTCAGTTACCCGTGATAAGAGCCCCCTGGAATTTTTGTCAATCAGGTCAGGATACGCTTATCGCAACGTGACGTTCAGGAGTTCAATGACGAAATGACTTAACGAAATATTGCCAGAGGTCAAGGAAGAGCGCGAGAAAAAAATTAAGGTCGCATGATATCCCCGTGAAAATAATCTAATAAAAGTCGAATACTGATAACTGATAACAGCCAATATACCTAATCAAGCCGTCATAGTGTCAGAATAAAATTGATAGACGGATGAAGAAAAAAAAAATTACGCGAAATTCGTCCCGATTCCGCGAACGCAATAGGTGCGCTGATCTTCGTCGCGACGTCAGGCGTCTCTCTCTCGTAGCCGCCGTATATGAATCACCGCGACGCATTTAGTACCGCGTCCTGCATTGGAGTTTACGAAGGCGAGACGTCGTGGGAACGGGCAGAGACAAATCGTGTGTTCAACGTGGATGGCGCGGTTAAAGAATTCTGAAACGCCCTTTGGTAAGTGACCCGTGACGCCGTACGAGAAAAACACGTCTTGTGGGAAGAAAGAAAAAAAAAAAAAAAAGAAAAAGAAAAAGGACGCCAAGAGGAGTAACAGTCGCGGAAGAGTAATCCGTTCCGAAAGTAGATTGGCGAAAAGGATCCTCTTGGTGTCAAGAGTATTCGCCAAGTTAGCGTGGACGTATAAAAATACATATTCCTTTTTGCTACGACCAGGGCGCAAGGCTGGGAAGTACGGTCGCGCGGGTGCGCGTCCGAGAATCTCTCGCTCGCCGAGCGCGGCCGTCGAAGAAGAGGGAGCGAGGACCGGTTTAACATGGAAGGAATTGAATGCCCGATAAGATAAATGACATTTTAATCGACTTTGGCGGCGTCGCTGATTCTACGTTGGGTGAAAGAGAGTACGAGGGAGGAGTGGGGGTACGGGAGGGGCACGGAGGGAGGGTAATCGCCGAGGACGTGTCAAGTGCATCGGTAATTGTACGTTCTGACGTCACTCTAGTCAATTCGACTTGCATGCTGGCGGCAAATGCGCAGCAGACGAACGAATTAGAATTTATGACCGGTGGTTCGGTCGTTGAATTTGGCGGGTGTTTTTCAATCGGATAATAACAAATAATTTCGAAAAAAACGATGGGACGTGAGGTGTTGGTCGATAGATAGATGGCAGGGGGGGGGGGGGGTATAAAAAAATTTCATGCAACGAAATTCATGGAGATTTATATAAGAATTGGGCTATTTCTAATTTTTGGGTGAATTTTCAATCGGCGATTAAAAAAAGACAATGCTTGATGATCGGATGATTTTTTGTACCGGTAGAGGACGACTCCCTGATCTTCTACCTTCCATTGCCTTATGGAGTCAGATGCTTAAGGAATTGCGCAAAGTCGCTGTGAGAGATCGGATCTGGTCGCCGGATTGACCGGCATGGAAACGCGCCTTAAACGGTCCTCGAGCGTAGTCCATTATATGATACAGTCCGCAAGGTAGTGTGCATTGTGAAATCGAATTAAATTATCTCTGTGACAGTGTTGTGTCGAAAAAAAGTCTTGAAATTCTGAATGGCGCAAAAATAATAATAATAATGAAAATAATCCGTCACTGTAAACCGGGCGAAACGCTGTATTAACGAGGCGCGTGACATTTTACTCGATAAAAAGTCATTGCCCCATGTTATTGTGGTCTGCGTTAAAAGCGCGGTCGTAAATGTAGCGCAAACGTACAGTACATCGAAACAAATGTGGCAGTGCGAATGACACCTGTTTAAATAAACACAGCCAGTAGTCGAGTTCATTTGCATGAAAAAAAAAGCAAATAATTCGCAATGCGAATATATATATATACACGCGCACACACATATCTACGCATTTTTATCTTTACGCACATTCAATATCAACCCGTTTCATACATATTTCAAATCTGCGTATGCGCGCGCAACTAACGCTCAATCGAGACCACGTGACCACGCAAATACATACAACGTGAAGTATGCCGCATATCGTCGCAGACGAAGGTCACGTGTGTCGCGAGTACAAAACACTAAGTCTGCGAGTTTGAAGAGCGAAAATGTCCGTTAATGAGAAATTAAAGTCTGCCTCTGCCACCCCTTTCTGTGCCCCCTAAATAAATCTAAAGACGGTTGACATCCATTCAAATTTCCCGGCATTCTGTGTTGTGTAAAAAAAAAAAAAGATAAACAAGGACGCGCAATTCGACGAATGCACAATTCAACGTGAATTCGTATATCGAATAAATGGCGGGACGTACATACAAGTGAACGACACGGCGACTTAATGCCATACACAACGCAATACAGTATAAATATACCGGTAGGATCGTAAGAATAATGGTGGGAGGTTATGCGCTCATGGCGGGATGCCGAGGTTGAGGGTCTCGACGAATGTGTGCAAGGCCAAATCCAGCTCGGACATCCTCCCGACGGGCACCTTGACCAGGCGCAAACATGCTGGTGCAACGGTCGAGCATAACAGTGAGACGCAATACGTCGCATAAACTGTCCCGTCTTTCGCCTGCGACTTGGTTATCGGACGTGCGAGTAGCAAAAAAGGAGCAACGGGGAGAAACGATTAAAAGGCGTCGGAGACGATCTTTTTCCCTGGTGCACGCACAGGACTCTCTTGTTCCTTGGAATATTTGTTGGCTAAAAGGTCAGACGCGTTTACGTGGATTTTATTGGTCGAGGAGCGACTGCGCATGCGCGCGAGTTGTGTAGTCTACATAGAGAAGGCAGTGTCGCCGGTCGCCGGTCGCCGGTCGCCGGTCGCCGGTCGCTGGTACGGCGCACGTGAAACGTCAACGCGCTGCAAGAAAGTTTAGAAATAAAGATATAAAGAAATAAGAGGCTCAGTGGGACAGGCGAGCTTGTTTTTACAATTACATTGGGGATATACGAGTAGGATTTTTGACGGTTATAAAATACGTGAAACAGAAACTAACTCATTCTCGCGCGCAGGGTGCGCGTCTCTGTTCCCGACCTGTTGCCAAGCAGAATTATTGGCCCTTTTTCTAGGAAGTTATAAGCGTTCCGTACACATGCTCGGTCGCTTCGCGTGCGACACGAATGCTCCGAGACTTGAAGGTGCGCGCACAACGGCGATTGTCCCCTAGTGAGAGAATAGAGAACGGGAACGAGGACTGGTGTGACGTCTACGTGGATATCTAGTGTGTAAACAAAGGGAGTATAAACGACAGAGTGAAACACAATAACGAATTTAGATTAAAGTAGGAACGATTGAAGGATAAACAGAGTATATCTTGAGCGGCTATAAGTACGTCGGCCATTTTCTTTCTAGTTTATCGAAAAAAAGGGTGAAAGTCGATATTCAAAATATTGTACAGGTCGGCTGCCGATATCGCGTAAATTTAACTTAATCGGTTAAATTTCAAATTTCCCGCCACCAGTCAAGTCCTTACGGACTAGATGAAAAACGGCTGCCTTTATTTTAACTGGTCTCGTGTCACTTCGATCGAATAAATTAAGGAGGCACGACGCGTAGCGAAGCCGAAAAATGTAATCCAAGGCTGCGCGAAGGACGACGTGATCCTCGCGAAGGAAGTGGACCGAGAAAAATATATGTATTACTTCCTGTCTAGCGGAGAACGTCCTTCGAAACAAACGCACATTGATAGTCCATAGATAATCTCTTATGGATCGAGTCTGGTTAGACGTGGAAAAGAAAAATAAGAGAATTGCGCAACGTCAGGTTCCCGAACACAGCTGATCCTCCGGCAGAGCAAGTCGGTAAGAGGAAGGAGGATACGACGAAGAAAAATACGTCTTGCGTCGACGAGGCCTCCGAGCCCTTTTATTTCCTTCCTTATCTAAATCCCTATTGCGCCAGGTCACCTTCGGCCCACAAACGAGTCCAGCCACTTCCGTCATAACAAAGCTCAAGACGTATTCGCATCGTGACGCTTCGTTCACGAGAATTAAATACACACACAGTCCACCATCTGCCCGAGTTGGATGGTAAACATCAAACTTTTCGAATGATAAAACAGTTTGAGAATCAGTAGCCATGTGAATTGGGCTTTAAGTAAAAGGTTCGTGATCGACTAATGGCTCGTTTGCCTAACCTGACTGCATTACCGACCGATTTTTCTTCTAGGTTAGGAAGCGAACCCGGCAAAAATTCCCTCATTTTCAGAAGATTTGTCCACGTCACGGGTAATCCTTTCGGTATTGTTCCTAGACGCTAAATTCGAGACAATAACGCGTCTGGGCTCCGGTAGGTGGCTCGAGGAAGCCTGAAGGTCGGATGCGTAGAAACTCCATTCCAGGCGTCTTTTCCCTTACGTCGCGCAAGTAAACTCAATAATCCGCACCGTTTGTCGCGCTAGGGTCGTGCAATTTTTATAGGGCCCGAGCCAAGTCAGCAACCTGACCTGCAAGGGTTGCGACGGGGGGGTCCGGAAGACGGATGAGGGTTGAAGGAACCGAGGATATATATGTGTGTATCAGAAGATACGCGTAACCTAACCTATAAGCTCGTACGATATGAACTAATTGAATTTACAGCAAGGGACGGCGCAGTTCAATGGATTTAATTTATCGGAAGCTACATAACCTCTCTTAAACCATTTATGCTGCGTTCACAATCGGCAGGCACGCTCAGTGTCGTTCTATAGTCAATTTAGCTATTAACGTATATACATATATACCAAGCATCGAATAGGTCTCTCAAACGGCCACTGGGGATCCTTTCAGGATGAATTATCTGCAATTTGATATCATGATTCCGGACAACCTTACTAAATGCAAGTCCATTAGCACGCGACAGCCATTAAAAGATCAGCTTTTTGTTCGAAGCTCTCAAGGCTCCGAGTCCCGTCCTGCACTGCGTTCCGAGACACGTCCGCCATGTTTGTTCGCGACGAGGAGAAAAATCGAGGATGCGGGAGAGCGTCTATCGTATGATCCTTCCGTTGTTTCTTTTTTGCAAAACGTGTCGAAGCCTGCATCGCAAAATCGGATTGTCATTCCCGATTGAAATTCCCACTCGAACGCTTTCGGTCAACGTTTACGTCTCGCGCGCGCAAACCCGTCACGCTTTACATTGCAGATCCGTGACATTGGACTATTTCTATCCTTGTCCCTTTTCTGCCATCTTTTTTCCGCCCCTCATTTATCATTTATTTCATGAGGTCATTCCAGATCAAGGTTTTCACAGTCGAACGAACTTTTTGGACAAGTCACGCCCAATTGAACGTATTAAGAGTTGCTCGAGGGATCGTGCGACAGTCACGCGCCGATACGTTTGCGTAATTTAAATGAACTTCTGGAATTACGTGAAATCTGTATAATCCCGTGGTAAAGCAGAATCAAAAAAGTCAAAGTGCACAATAAACCTTGCGGGATCCCAGTAAGTCGTCGCTATGTTTAGCCACGTTGTAAACCCGCGGGAACTTAGAATGAGGCGAGTTTACCTCGTTGAAAAATGAAAAGAAGAGACGCCGTTGAGGTTATGTTCGTCATTGACATGATAAAGAGTCTCCGGACGAGACGGAAAGAAAAAAGAATAGATAAAGAAAATCCGTCATCCTCCGGTATAGCATATCACTCAGGTGTTACCTTACGAGAAAGAAAATGGCAGCAGTCCTTTCTCCGAGGCGTCAAAATAAATCAGCCTTCGTTCGTCGTTGTTTCCTTTATGTTTCTCGCGCGCGACTACAGCGCATCCTTGCGGCGCGTCCTGGTACTTTAAACACATCGACGTTTCGAGAACGTCAGAATCTAAGAATATCGGGAAACATGTCAGAATGGACAAATGGAACGCGCGATGGCGTCCCGAGATGTCAATACGCGACAGCCTTTAAAGCCACCGACGGCAAATGATTTTTCAGTGATTAACCGCCGCATGGTTAGACTCCCGGGAGTGTGACGTCAGCGTCTGACAATTTAGACAATCTCCCGAAAGCGGAGACCAGTTTCCCGTGGGTCAGAGCCAGGGCCGACGTTCCTGCCTGCTGGCTGCTGCGATCCCGCGCGAGTCTGCATCTCTGCACCGGTTCGTCGCAATGAAAATTACACGGCGCATCGCGTCATGGAGACTCGTGCTAAAGCGACGGACGCGCCGGACTAAGCTTTCGGCTAATCTCGGCTATTTTCGGCATCGCTCGCTCGCACGACGGTCATCGGAAGACCGAGAACTACCGATCGTTGCCGAACTGTCATTAACGTACTCGTTAGCAAGATGCGTTCACATGTACGCATAATAACGACAGATATATAACACACACATATATATATATATACACACGTTAATCAAATTAATTCATTAATCGAATTATATCTCGCATTAACGATATCAATTTAAATTACCAAAAAATTTACCCAATTTTCAAAATTCATTCCATGCACCCGTTTTAACGATACTTTTACAATTTAATGTTAAATATTCTAGTTAACGAGCGACAGTCGAGGTTGACAATTATTTAGCAAATTTACGAACGCCAGCCACGGAAAAAGTGTTCCAAAAAGGATTAATACAGGATCAAGTATTAAATTGCAGTCTAGTGACTCCTTAGGCTGAAAAAGGCCGATTAAATTTCCCAGAACTCAACGTACGACATCCGTTAACGTGTACGTCGGGCAGTCGCCAGTTTATCGAGCGTCGAATTACAATAACGAAAATTATTCTTTCGGCCAGAACATTACGGAGAGGCGAGTCCGATAAGAATTTCTATAAATTCCCCAGAATTCCCTATATAAGCGATCAAGTAAACTTGTATGAAACGTGATTAAAAAAAAAATTTCCTTTTAAAAAACAGCCCCCCCCCCCCCCCCACTTTAATTCAGCCAAAAATTTTTCCCATAAATTACACTCGTTCGTGCATCCACAGTCCCGGGAATTCAGGATGACGTAGCGACGGGGGTGGCGGACGGAATGAGAAAGTCGGAGGGGCGGGAAGGGGAGGAAGAAGTTTTTAACAGTTTCCTGCACGGAGCTGCGACCGGATGTTCTCCCACACTAATATCGCGTTATGACGTTGCAGATGCAACCCACACAAAGTAGACCGACGGTTTGTAACCTAAAATAGTACATATACAGATACGTGGGTTTGACCATGGAAGTCCTTGAACCCGATAACAAAAAAATTAATCAATACCTGTCTTGCAATTGTTTTATTGCTGCCCCCCTCCCCCTCTACCCTCTTTTCATTCAGACCGTACGAGAGCCAATCGGACGATCGAGATCGCGATGATCCTGCAGACCAATCGTGCGACGGCTTATGGGTAATAAAATTTATCGAAAAATTTAGACTCAAAAAATTTGTTAAAAATAAAAAAGTTTTCAAAGAGCAATTAAAAAATTTTTTTTTAATAACGATCGATCATTTCCAATAATCCCGATACGATCGGCACGAATCTTCCAGCTTCTACTCACATCTGGCCGTTCAAAGATTCCTGCCGGCAGAGGCCTCGATCGAGATCGATAAGGTAGGTACTCACCTGAAACAGAAATGATAAATAAAGATTAAGCGCCGAGCGCGATACTTGAGATTCATGTAAATTCGTAGAAAAACCTTGATTCGATTTTTTTTTTTTTTCACAAATCTACGAAAGATGCGCGATAACGATTGCGTATTAGGTTCGAGTCAACAATTTTTTTCCTCGAAATAGAAGAAAAAAATTTTTTTTTTACCTCGCGCCAGGTTCTCGCGTTAGATACAAAATTCCTGTAAATTTCACTAATTAAAATAAGTCTCACTCGAATTAGTCGTCTGTGCATTTATCGTTACGTAGCCACTGAGTGTACACATAAAAAGTGCATAAACATACAGCATATGCACGTAAGTGACATATGTGCATACGAGGACCAGCTATATATATATATATATAATATCAAGAATACACACACGCATAAGCGTTTTGTATCCCGTGGCCAAATCGACGCCAGACGTCGCTAAAACATTCGTACAGTAGTTTTCAAACTTTTTTTTCCAAATTTCCGCAAATTCCTTAACCCCCCCCCCCCCCCCAATTCACCTGGCTCGGGAATTGAAAATTCAATAAAAAAAGTTCACACACGTGTAAAATCATCATACGTGAAATCGTCACCGCGCATGCGCGAACCCCCCACCCGGTACGCATTAAATTTAATTACCATAAAATCCCCCTCCCCCCTCCATCGAGTTTCCCAAAAAAATTCTCCGAGTGCCTAAAAGCCAGAAGCCTATCCCCCCCCGCTGCAATGCACTCACAATGCAACTGGTGACTGTATAGCTATGTATGCATCTGGTGCAACGCCGCCAGCATTACGACGCACGTGAACGCAGTGCATGCCGATGCACCATCTTTCCCGTATTGCATTAGAGAAATACTAGAGCACCGAAGTACCGGAGCGTCAAAGGCTGCTGCACCGTCCGTGTACACAGTCTTGTAAACACATGTAGCCAGCAAGTCTACATAAATACCAAGGCGTGACAAGCCTGACACAATGCACCTACGTGCATCTAAATAACGCACTGCGGCCACATGCACGCATGCACTTGCCAAGAGGCAATTTTCTCTTTTATTTACAAAATTGTCTTTTGCGCCCCTTCATTAAATCCACCGGTCCTTTATGGTTTCACGCGAAACACAATATTTCCATACGTCACTGTCACCCCGACCAAGTGCATCTACATTTAGATCCTCGTTGCCGAGTAAGCAGGTTTCTTCTTTTTCTTTTCTCTTCCTCCGTTGCACTTCATCCGCGCCAGCCGCTAACTGCAGTGTCGGATCGGTCGCGTAGGTGCATCACTGATCATTATTATTGTTATAGCGCTAAAGTAACTGTCGTAAGGAACGTCTGCGCGTCTAGTCTTTATATATATATATACGTGAGTGACTATAGTGACTATTTTCACGGAGTGCAATGTAATTTCTGACGATTGTCAACAGAGAGACTTACACGCGTGCAGTTTGCATTCCGTGCACGATGCATATGTGGAAGCTGTGCGAAATTGGAGTAGATAATGAAACGCGATGCAACCCCAGATAACGGGTTAGCGACGGGGGAAGGGGGGGGGGGGTAGGTAATGAAAGGAATAGAACAAAATAAAGATCGTACTGTAAATTATGCAATTTTTCGGTGCATCCATGCAGTATGCATTCGACGGTAGGAGCATAAATTTGTCAGTGTTATTCGCAAAGGTGAAAAAAATTGGCAAACTGGTTAACGATGGGCAATAAGGTAAAAATAAAGAACGCCGCGTCTGCACGAACCGATGCGCATCGACCCTGGCGCAGGTACAGGGGGGGGGGGGCGAAGGAGAAGGGGGAGGATCTATATGCAGCTGCACTTTTTATAGAACAAGGTGCCACGTGCAGGGAGCAAAGCGGTACCTGGGTCAGCGGGAGAAGGTCAAGGGGTCAGGATTGAACCGAGCTGCAGAAAAACGAGGGAGCTCCCCCTCCCTCCCTCCTTCCCGTCGTGCCCTTATGACCCATTGAGTTGCAGCCGTAGGTGTCGTTATAGTACCGGAGGACAGGTGCGTCGCGACGACGGGCGTCGCGAGTTCGCTGGAGCGTGACACTGTTTTTTTTTTTTCTCACTTTTGTTACAGACGCACTTGACGTTGAGGGTTTCAAATAGGATCCGGAAGTTGGCTGATCTTGCGACCCGTTTGGACTTTACCTACTTGCTGAGGTGATACGATGGGGTTTGGTTATCAATGATGAAATTCGAAGGCGATAAGAGACGAATGAAAAAAAAAAAAGTGAGTGGAAGTAAATGCTTGATAAAATTTTAATGGATATTGCAAATTCAAAAACTGACCTAGGTCACTTTGGATCTTTCCACCCTTCGTCCTCGTGCAAGGGCGAGCCAGTTCTTTTTTTTAACCGGAAGCTGACGAGCCGGTACGACCTGATAGTCGAGGTCGCAGAGTCTGAACTCCGCCCAAAGTGACAGCCGTGACGGAAGACACGGTAGCATACGGATCATGTTGACTTTTGCGTGAAATCAGCAAACGCAACTGGAGCCACGGAGGGGAGCGAACGGTTACGGAAATGCGCGACCGGTAGGTCTGAGGACGCGACAGGTAAACAATGCCGGAATACAAAGAACAATAGATCCGGAACGCAGCAGAGAAAAAGAAGAAAAAATTTCCTTCTGGCGAGGTCCAAGTCGATCGGTAGTCTGCGAATAAAAAAAAACAACTTGGCCGACCGATAACGAAATATCGTCAAACGATACTGACTCTAACGAATGATAACACCGACAGCTGTCAAAGTCTAACAATCGTTAGCTCTGAAACCGGCTAGCCTTGTAGACGCTTTACGTATTTCAAGATGCGTCCTAACGACGATGACGTTACGTGATTGCCAACATGAAAACAAAAAAAAAGCAAAATAAACATAATAACATCGAGACGCGCCAACGCGGAAGTACCAACGTCGAATAATTAATAAACTGAGTGATAAATTGGCGACTCGGCTCTGTCGTTACATAGAAACGACAATCGTGCGCTTTCGCGATTTATAGCAACAGCGACAATTTTTCATCATAAAATACGCCCGATTGATACCCTTAACCTAGAGAAATATTGCACTGACCTAAAAGATAAAATACCATAACATAAAAAAAAAAAATTATTATAACCTAAAAATCGCATTCCCACGAACGCGTAAAAATCGTAACGACGATCGATTTAAAAAAAAAAGTTATTCCCACGATAACGACAGTTACGAAATTCGTTCCTGGACTCCAAGTTTTCATACGTCATCACGTACCACAAAGCGGAAGTCAGCTACGAGAAAAGAAGTGCGGCATGACGAATGATCCTGATAGTCATTCCTGACAGTCTCAAGGACCTGCTCCTCGCCAGCTATATTTTCATCGGGAGCGATCTCCACTCGGCGACTACCCACCAATCGATAGGAGGTACCGAGTGGGACGGGAAAATTACGTAAGGTGAGGAGAGGGCGAAGGTCATTCGGTAAATCGGCACGTTCGTTTTGCGATGCCGATATTTCTGCGGGTATATATATCTATGTATGTATGTATGTATGTATGTATGTATGTATGTATGCATGCATGTATGTATGTATGTATATATAGTTTGAGCATAAAGATCGCCCCTGCAGGCATGTCGTCACAAAGTTTTCAGATCAGTACTGTGTACGCAGCTTAAGGATACGTTAAATCCAATCGGTAGCGTGCGCATGCGCAGAAGATAAAGTATTATAAAAGGTTAATAATACTGTGGGGTGAATGACCCGGTTATTGAGATAAATAATAAAAATTTATAACTGCCCGTTGCGAACGGCCCTTAACCTTCCTTTAAGGGCAGTGCGTCCTTATCCCTGGTACCGTTTAAATTTCCCGCCACGTAATTATTGTAAAATGGCGACACTCCGCGTTAACGAGTCAACGAACGGATAAGCCGGTAGCGCACGAAGACGAAATCTAGTGGCGTATATGAAAGATTACGATTATTCGCTCTACTGGATGAGAACGTAATGCGGCCTGGTGAAATAAACGAATAAGTTAGTCACGGTCACGTTGTGCACCGTGACACGTGCAGGAAATTCCCGTACGGGGAGTCACACGTGTCGCGCATGCGTAATGCGTCTTTCCGGACGGCGTCTGTACTATCGCGTTACGCGAGCGGCGACATATTCGTGAAATTGCAATATATATATACACATATAATCACCTAAGGCGAATTTTCATGAAAGAAGTTACACGCGTAGGTGTCAAGACGAAAAGCTGCGAATGATTCCAAAGAAATTTCCCCTTCGAGGCAGCATTCATTGATGCCAGTGTCTATATAGATATACCGAGTGTATACGAATCGCTATGAAAACTCAGCTTGTCATAACGATCGTCAGTGACGTAAGCAGTAAACAAACGGAAAAAAAAAAAAAAAAAAAAAAAAAAAAAAAAAAAAAAAAAAAACGTAAAATTCCATTATTTACTTATGGCTGCCCCCACGACTGAGGAGTTGTGCCAAAACAGTGACATAGATACAGCCCTGAGGGTTTCGAGACTCGAGAAGTAAAGTAGATTAAAAAGACGGTTTAAACAAGCCAAAAGAAATACTTTTGCTTTCGTCGGTAATACAGGGAGGGAGCGGCGTAACGAAACCGTTGACGGACAGTCTTGAGGAAAATGTTTTCTTTTGTTTAACGAGTGAACGAAAGTAAGAAAAAAAAAAAGAAAAAGAAAAAGGTAAGATAAGTAAAACCTGCACGAGACATAAGAAAGCCATAACTTTACTTCTTGTGAGACTGGCCACGTTGCTCCTGACAGTTCAATTACCGAAAGTCCATATTCTTGCCCGGTGTAGAACCGGCTTCTCGTATTTTACGTTAAACGTGGAAATTCTTCGTCCCACGCGCACATAACCGCTAATTCTATACGTACTGAGAATCCTGAGCCAATGGCCAATCGGCATTGCGGTCGTTAAAACGTAATCGCGGTTGTCGACCAATGTGTATCGCCCGGCATGCGCTCTCACACGTGACATACATCGATAGCAGTTGCACTTCACGGCTCGTTCACATCGGTGCCAAGGTTGCGGCTGTGCGTCGCTCTCTACGTAGAGAGCCAGTCCGCACCTATTACCTTATCTCACAGTTCACATAGAACTACACCCTGACTGTGCGTCCGAAATGGATAATAATAGTCGTGTGGACGGAGCTTGAGGTTTCGGGGATTTACGTAGTTAAGTGAAATTTTTCAGGTGACTCATTTACATTGGAAACGCGTAAGGGATAAGGCCCCTGTTGATTAAGCTCGTGCCAAATTTCATCGACGGCCTTTCATGTGGACAGCCTTTATACGTAGACACATTGAAGAGAGTAAAACGTAACGAGGGTCTAGGCTAAGCCTAGATCGTCGTTACGCGATATGAACGCCGCTTAATATCGTCGTTACGCAACTCGACCGAGTGAGAGTGACGGACGCGAATGCAGGGGACAGAAGCGAGATCGGCGTCGAAGTAAAAGGAGACGAACTCCTGGGTGTATGAGTCCCTGGAAAAAAAAAAATGGGGCCTTAACAAATATACAAAGTTTACGCGCTCAGCCGTCACAGAGCAGGCGGCGCTTTCACTTCCGAAAAATTTCCGTACTTAACCGACGGCCGACTCGTTAATCCGGTTTCCATGGGCAAAGAAAGGAATCTACATGCCCTGTTCCTCACACCGCGCACGTGAGTACGTGCACTACTTTACGATGTGAACGGCCCTTGTCGTTACCCACGCGACTCGTACGCGAGAAATCACAATGACGTAGGGGGGGACCCCTGCATTATAAATAGAACGCATCGCAAAAAAAAAGGGCCTTTTAAAAATTTCGAAATGGGCCAGTACATTATTTTGATCCTCAAAAAAACAGTCTCAAAATTTCATTTTACCAAAAATCCACAATTTTCTAATTTGGGCCACGAAGAGCCGTGAAAGAGCCAAGTAAAAAAGACTCGTTCAAAAAGTTTCCATACAAGCCACGTATAAAAGTGTCCCAAGATCAGAGGGTACCAGCACCCCCTTGCTTTTTCCTCATCGAGTTTCTCCTCAACTCCATCGCGCGTCTATGGCCGTGAAAAACCTATTGGACGGTAATCACTGGCACAGAGTAATATAACGGGTGTCCGTCAGTTCAGAACGAAATCCTTAACGTATAACTTCACGTATCGCGCATTGCCACGTAATCGAGTGCTCGGACCGCAATTAGCCATTAAATGGTGCTGCGATAATTAAATTGTCCCACGCACGATAATAATGGCCATAAGAAATATAAATAAAAATCTAACCTTTCTCGAGGGAAACTTGAAAATAAATCGCATTCGGACACGGTCAATCAAATTGCGGTCACCCTGACACATTCTTAGGGCGATTTAAATTTTACAATTAATTAGCCAATAATTTAATAAAACAAAAATACACGACTTTAGGCCCAATTCACGGATAGAGGTCGCCTCGTCACGATTAACCACTGTGCGAGCATTTAGAACCAGAAGGCGTTGCCTGTTTAATTAACATTGCTCCTTGGCTTCTGTTAATTAGTAACAATAGACAACACCGCATCGATCAGCCGGAGCTTCATGCTTATTTTCAACGTTACCTGTTTTACCATATCTTAGCTACTCTATTACTACAGATTGTTCGATCAAAAATATCTGACAAAAATTTTCCCACGAACATTGCGCGGTCGAGATATTCTCTTTCGTTGCTAAGTTCAGAGAAGTCAATGTAAATATATATATATATATACACACACGGTGACAGTATGGCTGCCGAACACTGTAAGTGGAAAGCGTGAGTTTGTGGTCAGTCATAATTCCCAGAAATAACATTGAAAACAAAGCGGCTCGTTCGCAAGGTCACGATCAAAGATCCATCGATCTTTTCATAGCGAACAACTATAAAAAGTTATCCAACATAGATTCGTAGAACACGAAGCTCTCGAAAGTGTCGTAGATGATCCGTGAGCGTGCATTTGAAATTCGTATTGGCGGGAAAGAGAAGGAGGAGTAGGAGGAGGAGGGGGAGGAGCAGCAGCAGCAGCTCGATAAACCGACCGACTGAACGTCGGATAGAACCGTCTATAGTGGCATGACCTTCGTCCGCTGGAAACGCGGCTTAAGAGCCGTGGCGCAACTGATAACAGGTTAACTGCAGGCAAGGGAACTGATAAATGACGAGCATTCGCATTTCTACGGTCGACCTTCACCCTAGGCATTAATTGAAGTACGACGTGAAGTTGATCTCGGGACGTCGTTCTCGTTGAATAATACGACTTCGTGAAGTTGCGCACACAGCGATTACAAATTTCACCTGTGACAATATTCAAGTCGCAGTCAGGACTTCGTTTTCGTTCGATAACAAAACTTCGTGAAGTTGCGC
>JASANN010000003.1:421319-471914 GCA_031762395.1 Calameuta pygmaea | reverse complement strand
ACAATATTCAAGTCGCAGTCAGGACTTCCTTTTCGTTCGATAACAAAACTTCGTGAAGTTGCGCACATACCGATTACGAATTTCACCTGTGACAATATTCAAGTCGCAGTCAGGACGTTAATTTCCTTGGAAAATCGAAGCGTAATAAAAGTCGTTGCAACGAAAAAAATAATATTTCGTCCAAAAATCCCAGACAAGATGGCGACGCTTAACGTCCCGACACAAAGGTGACGATTGTTCTCGAAATCTCGCGACTGTATTCCACACTTCACCGAACAATGCTAATTGCCAGCGAGTTGAAGCCCGTCAAGTGGCTACAGCAAAGTCGCATCGACCTTATCACCGCGGAACAATTTTGTTTACCGATTTTCAAGCGTCCCGCGAAAATTCAAATTTTCTTCATAACCTATAAAACATCAATTCTTGCAAAACTGGAATAATCGACTATATCGCTAGGAAGCCATATAATAATGTGACATGTTATTCCTGGACGCACGCACGTGTTTGTATCTACACGTACGGGCATCCAAGACACTCGACTATATATATATATATATATGTACACACTCACACACACGAGGTCTCCATAAACAACAGTCTTTACCATGTCGCATTCGCGTTGGCCTATGTTATTACAACGTACATAATGTGACATTAATTACGTAGCGTGAGGACTGCATCCAGTACACATCATAGATACGTTACTATATATATATATACCGATAGTCATATACCTTATACACGGTAGCCCAACAATTTCAGGATAAGTAACAACTACGGCTTAACCGGAATCCTGTGAGAATGTCTGCTAAGGTGAACCGGAGATAAATTTGTCAGGTTTATCGCGACGATCCTTTTGCTATATATATATATATATTTTTTTATTTCTTTTTGTCTTCGAGGATTTCATCGGTTAAGAAGTGAAGATTTAAACAGCGTGAGTTGCTCGTATAGCGGCAATATACATATATCGAAGCGGATTTTACGCTGTTCTGTAACCTGCATAAAATACGAATAAATATACGTGTGTGTGTGTGCCTGTGTGCTGAGTTTGATAAGTTTAAGAACACCGGATATGGTTCCTCGGGGATATGAATGTAAAAAAGCCAAAGAGTGGCAGGCAAATTCATCCCCGTCTGTTGGGCGTAAAGAGCAAAAATCTAGTGTTCGTTTAAAAGGTCGAAGTACGCGAGGGAAGTCGGTTCCGCCTGTAGGAGGCGGAAAGACGAGACTGGATAAAGTACGACGATTGTGGGAAAGTCGGTAAAACGTGAAAATTGAAAAATTTGTTTCGGGTAAGAGGGAAAAGTAGGATTAAAAATCATACACAGCATCCGAGTATCGGTCCAGTACCGATCACATGGATCGAGGAACACGGAAAATTGAAGTGGTTTGTAGTATAAAGAAAAAAAAAATTCAAAAAAAGTAGCCAGAAAAAATGGAAAATTTTTTTTGACCGCCTGTCCTTCTCTAACGCACGCAAGTCCCCATAAGTCTCGCTCTCTCGCACTCACGGGAGACATAGGAAAATTGAAAATTCGAAGGCAGAGCCCCCCTTTTCGATACAAATTTCAATACCCTCGACCGTGGTCACGCGACGGTCAGGCTAAGCTCGCGATCTGCTGATCGGGATTGATAAAGTTTGCGAAAACTTTTGGCACGGAAGCTTTTAAAAATAGGAGTCAGTAGCCTGTCAGATACGAGGAGCCGTGGCTTAATCGTCGAGCTTATAGTGCTATTGTTATATCGTATACATACAGGTATTCCCACGTGCCCAGTGTTGTGCCTGGGTGCCTTGGATGATGGCAGTCACCGACATCATCGGCTTCTCCTTCTTCATCATTTTGTCTGGATAATCCCTCCTCAAGGTCACTCGTTCTCAACGAAGCCACACTTTGCGAATCGATCAGCTTACAGAACACACCGTTCGACACCTCACGTTTTCACCATTCAGCCTGCGGCCCTGCTGAGCGCCGAGCGTCCCGAAGTTAACTGCAGCTCAAAGTACAGCATGGAGGATCGACGTGAAAACAGCAACTTGTCGCGTCGAGCGTTCACTTGTGACAACAATCGCGATACTCGAGTAGATCGATCACCGTCGCCATTGCGTATCCACCTTCGGACCGAACGCAGCTCGACGGGACTTGTTTTCAACTGGCGACGATTTCGTGGGAGAGTCAAGGCGAGGTGAATTAAGGTAAACGGTCGACGTCGTATCTAAGAATGAAAATTTGAGGTTAGGACGCACGATGCTTATCGATATAGAAAATTATTGAGTATCGATTATCGAAGTTAAGCGGCACTTTTCAGTTTGAGGTTAGGTCCGAACGTCTGTCTTTGCCATTGGCCGGACTGTCTCGTCGCTCCGTTGAAAGCGGAAGTCGGGTAGTCGAGGAAATGAATGGCGCGATAAGAGAGAGAGAGAGAGAGAAAGAAAATGGTGGATCCACAGTGGATCGGAGGTATTTTCGTCCGGATGAGCTTGCAGTGGAAATAGAGCTTAAGGGTGGGGAGGCGGGTGGGTATTCTAGCGACTGTCAACCGGCAATCCCTATGTCGCTAATTAGTCACGGTTGTAAACGTGGCCCGTTCATTTTTATTGCGTTGCACGGATTGCGGCCAGAGCAATGTAAAAGCCCTGTCAACCTTGAACTGACACTCTCTATCTTTCTCTCTCTCTCTCTCTCTCTCTCTCTCTCTCTCTCTCTTGCTCATGCCATACGAATGTCCGTCGTCTCTCTTGGCTCTCTCGGTTATATCTCCCTTCGCTCCCACTGTGGGGGCCCTCGGCTCTTTTGCTCTGCTTCGCTCTGCTCTCTTTACGCAGGCGGAGAGTCACTCTCGCGCCCTGAGAATTCCACCGAAGAAAGTGAGAAGAGAGAAAAGGGAGAGGAGCAACTGATTGCCTCGGACGGACACGTGTTACTTTTATCATTTTGGACTGGAAATACGAAATAATCAAAAATACCGGAAGTGACCGAGGATGGAAAAAAAATATTTGTCAAAATCTACCCTCGAAAGTTTTCATAGCACGATTTCGATTGATCCATTTTTTTTTATGGGATATTTAATTTTCTCAGGACCGTCCTGGACCGTTTTGTAGTTTTGAATTTCAAAAAATTGTACGACAGTTTTTTTTTTTATGTGTCTATAAATTTCAAACGTCAAAGGGGAACCCTATTTTTGGGCTACAGCGCCGGCCCTGGAATGGTCGGGGATTTCCTTTGGACAGGAAAATCTATCCAGTGTCAAAGTTCAATGTCGGACGATGACCGTACGGATTTTGGGGATGAAAAATCACAGTCGGGGTCAAGATGATTTTGTACCCCCCTCGCGATCATCCCCTTTTCAGAGCCAAGGAAATAAAAGATGGCCGGACAAGGTGTAGCGCGAGAAGAGATGTCGGGGAGGTGAACGGCGAAGAAAAAGAAATTTATATCGGCACTTGAATTTCAAGCAGACTCGAGCAACGTGATATATTCGTCTAGCCTTGTGGCCGTATATGCAAATGCGCGCGATACGGGACACTTGGTTCCTTTTCATGTAACGACACTATGCGCAACCCTCGTCTCCTTCGGAATAGTGAGCGACAAAAGTAGTTTTTCTGTCGACCGCAACTAAAAAAAAAATTACTCACGACCAGAACGGACGAGAGTGAATCAAAGAAAGAAAAATTGCCGCTACGATAATTGTATAATACAATTTTCGCCGATCAAAATGAAAAAAATCAAAATTTACGCGATCCGACGGAAAAATCAGGTTTTGTTTCTCGGGAAAAAAAAAATTTATGGCTAGTTCACACGCAGTTTCGATATAAGGACACCTGTGGCGTCTTTATGATTTTTCAAAAAAAAAATGAGATCGGTAAAAATCAACGATAATAGAACGGCGGCCATATTGCCATTTTCGTAGGAAGCTTTTTTTAACCTCCAAGAATCACGTGGTCAGTACGGAGACAATTTGCAGCGCGATTTACCGCGAAATCCTCCGACAGAAAAAAAAAAAAGCGATAAAACATTATCGTAAAGCCGTATCTTCAAGCCTCGATGAAAATCGCGAGCAGAATGTAATTGTCGTCAGGAACGTATCAGGATTAAGAATTTTGAAGAAATTTTGAATTTTGAAAAGATTCAAAATTAACAAAAAAAAACACACACACACACATCGGGCAATGCTAATATAAAATCGTATGAAGATTTACGCAAAGGTCACGTGCAAATTTTTTTTTGGCGAATCCTCATAGCGCTCGACGCGCAAGACGGCGGGAGGTCGCGGATTTCGTGTAATCCGACGGCGACGCCGACGCGTTCTATTTTTGGCCCGTGACTATCTTGCATTCTCGGTGCAATTGCCGGCGGCGTGTCGGGAGCCTCGAGGGAAAACAATGTTTACGTAATTCGACGGATGCAATAATGAAGCCCAGTCCACAGGGAGAATCGCGTGCAAACTTTTCGTCCCGAACACCTGTTACCAACTTTGGGCCGAAGAAGCACGTTTCTATTGTCAGCACTGCAAGTGGACACCGTGATATTCGAAGTTTGCGCGTGCAAAGGATTTTCATGATTTCGGTACGATGTAAAAAAAAAAATTTTGGAAATTTCATAAACGTCCTTAACGACCCCAAGAAAAAATTTTCTACTGTATAAAAAGTAAAAAAAATGATCATCTGTCGATTCAAAAACCAAAAATTCGGTACCGACAATTAGTGCCTCTTCGATCGGGCGCCGGATGAAAACTGCTGAAGAAAATTGCAGCATCGAAGAACGCGGGATTGAGTTAGTTGAGATTATGGCCGTGCAAAGCCGAGTAGTCGCGATCGATCGATCGATCGATCGATCGAACGATATCACCGTAAACGTTATATTGAAAGTCAGCTGAGAAGAAGCAGACGGCTGTAACTGGACTAGAATAATCACAGTACCGACGAACCTTGGAACCCAGGGTTCTAACCGTGTCGGATAAAAGTTTTTTATAGGCAATTAAAAATTTTTTTATTAACAACCAATTAACGGTATTCAATGTAAAATTATCGGATAATTACTTCGCGACGGAGTACAGGATAATTAAAACGATTTGTAACTCCGAGTGTAAATTAATAATTGTATCGGCAAAGACAGCCGGACCGAGTAGTCACGAATTTAAGAAATCAAAAATTCAAATTTCCCGCCATCAACGACAGCGTTAACGGTTAAGGCGAAAGATCGACGTTTAACGTCGCAACTCGAGCGTCGGGGGCCTGAATGACTTGGGGGGGGGGCACTGAGGGGTTGGCCGCAGTTTAACGACATCGTCCGATGCAAGCAAGGAAGCGTCGCGACGTCTCCCGACGTCGTTTCTGTGTCGCGAGAAATAGTTTTCCACCGGCCTCGAGATTATTCGACGACATGCGCACTGTGAACTAGCCTTAAGTTGGCATCGGTTGGGCAGACAGTCTGACTGCCATCGTGAGTCTGTCTGTCTCGCAAAGTCCGTAACTACTTGCTGCCGAATTCCCCAAATACCTTGAGCCGTAGAAAAGTCGAGTTACTTAAAAATTTGGAATTTCTTGAAAATCGGCCGCTAACGTTCCCTGGTCATTGGACCGTGTGAACGTCGTCGCGACGTCGCGTAACTAACTTGCGACTACGACGTACCGGTGGGATAGGCGTTGCAAGAAAAAAATTTTAAAAAAATACACTCGTTCTTTAAACACACTTGTAATGGTCGTCGCGACGCTCCTACATAGAAACAATTAAGGAGAGGCTGATTGCGTAAGGCGAACGAGCGTCGCGTAAAGCGTCGTTTCCACGAGCGACGTTGTACGCGGTGGTAAATGGCAGTAGGAAGAAAAAAAAAGGTATCGGAAAAAATGTATATATGGCACAGCGCAGTAGTAAAGTCGACGTCGGGGTCAGACGGAACCTCGAATACCGCAGAAGTTGAAGAGAACGGATTAAGAGCGTGCAGATAAGTTTGAACGAAGCGACGGCGGAGATAAAAAAAAATTCAAAATTAATTGTTAAAAACCGTCAATGACTAAGACACGAAAAAATCACCAAAATTATTTCTCACAAAAAAAATTCAAAAAGTTCACGATTGAATTCCAAGTAGCCAAGAGTGCGTCGAGCACCGAATGGCGGGAGATTTGAATAAAGCATCAATCGTACAAAACACGTTAATGAAATCAACAAGAGCGAGTCGAATGCAGCTCGGCTCTGCAATTACCGGACGGATAATGAAAAGTTAAAGATGAATCCGTACAAGAAGAATTAAATTCCATCACGGGAAGCAGATAAATTCTATTAGAGGCAGGAGTAGTAAGAGCCGCGAAGGTCAGACGCAACCGAGAGAGATGGACAATCCGTAGCGAATGACGAAAAAAAAAAAACCTAAAGCTCAACGCACAAACCCCAAAATCCCAAATCTCCTTAAACCCTCAAGCCTCCATCCGGCGCGTATACTTTTGGCCAAAATCTAAAATCCAAAATTCGACGTGGGTCCGTACGCGTTAACACCATAAACTCGGTAAAAAAAAAAAATCTCATAAACCCGTGAAGTGATTCCTCGTCGGGTTACTGGCGTCGCTCTTAGACGTCGCGACGCTGGGTGCGCGTGTACGCGATTAAATACGCGAGGAATACCTGTAGACCGACTCCACTCACCGACTGACTGAGTGACTGCGTTGCACGGCGCTAAAGGCGACTGAGTGATCGCCGGCCGGCGACGGCGCTGCATGTGAGCGCGGCCAGAGAGAGAGAGAGAGAGAGAGAGAGAGAGAGAGAGCGCGAGCAAAACGTAACGAGAGAGACAAAGAGAGTAGAGGACGCCTAGTGGGGAGAGTGCAGCAAAGACCCGCCCGGTGAGTAAGGCGTCGTAGAACCATCGGGTGGTCGTAGTGGGGATAAAAGGGATGGGAGACGCATCGAGCTTGCGCTTGAGCTTAGGAGTCAAGTTCTAGTGCACGGTCAAAATGGGAGAGAGAGAGAAAGAGAGAGACTCTCTCTCTCTCTCTCTCTCTCTCACTCGTACAATGTCGTGTTTTCCAATGCCGACCCGACCCGCTCTCGACGCCCGTGACTACGTCAAGGCTACGTCGGGGTGAACACTGGAACAGCGTAGAAACCCGAGGCGACGCTTGCGGAAGGGATTGACCGAAGCTTCCTGAAATTTCCGTCAGTCCCGCGTTACACGTATAAACGTCTCCGGATCGATAGCGATCGACGTAGGAATAAAGAGCGGGAAAATTTGAATACCGTGACGACATTACCCGTATAATCCAGTAGCCGTCGACCCACGACAAGCCAACGACTCCCAGGTACCCACCCGACCCTCCCGCTCCCGTCGGAGACGAACGAACGCCGTGCGTAAACAACTGCGCACTTCGCTCAGAAATTGCATTGCGTTCGTTTTGCCCTCTTATTCGTAATACGGCGAGGAAGCTATCGATAAGAATGTTTGCGGCTGAGTATCGGCCGTTCGCCAATGCAAACAAGTGCTGTCGCGAACCGCCGTTGCCACTTTATTCGGTGATTGTGGAAGAATTTCGCAGGATCTTATCGCTTCGTGGAAAGGCGCCTCCGAAGCGGGCCCTGCAGGTCCCCGACCGTGGCGCAGAGCCGCGGCGAAATTACGTACTAGCGTTTATTCCTCAACCCGGGGAGGTAAACAATGACGCAACTTCTTTCCACCATTTTCAAAACGTCGAACATGCCTTTCTGAATTACAAGAAAAAAAAAAAAATACTAGTCACCACGTAAACCCAAAATTCGGGTCGTCCAGGCGTCGGGATCCTTGTTTTGGTCCTATCGCGCTACTTTTGGAACACCCTGTATACTTTCTTTCCCTCGCGCAGCAGACTAGCTTTGAGGAAGTATCGAGGTTTTTGCAGTCCGCCGGTCGACCAGTGTTTGGCCCATATGCCAGCCAGCCATGTGCTCCCACTCTCCCTTCCTCTCGCTTCGCCGCCCCTCCAACTGCTCTGGCCCCCCTCCCTCCCTCCCTTGCCCCTCCATCAGGGCGAACACACAATCGCCGGTAACCAACTAGCCTGCGCGCTATATAGTACGTACTACTGTATAGTATAACACTGGGCTGCCGGGTCTTGCGTGTGGTTGTCAAGGTTAGCCACCTACTCCGTCGACAGGAGAGACTTTGCCACACTGCGCGCGAGCCCAGTCTACTACCGACTGGAATACACGTGAGAGTCAGTGGCGTGGGTACCAATATTGAAAGAGACCCCTGACGGTAGGATCGGGGACTGGTGACAGTGAAAAGTACGGGGGAGGAGTCGAATTAACTTGAAATTAGAAAAGTCCCGAAAACAAAAAAAATTGGAGCCAGGGTCCATTGACGAGTAGGATGTTCCTCTTTTTTTTGTTTTGTATAGACGGTACAAGGATGTCTGGAGATTTTTTTTTCTCCTTATAAAATTGCATCGACGGAATCGTGTATTCCGATACAGACTTGGGCCTTACAAAGTTGGGCCTTATAGCCAAGGAGTCTCTGGTGCGTATAATCTTCTCTGTGTGTATATACATATATATGTGTCTATACTGGCTGCATCTGGTTTTTGCGGGCGCAGCGGGTAGGACGAGAAAAGGTTAACAGGACTTGCCGATATTCCGTTTACATTCTTCGCCGGAACTGGTTTCTCCCCCGGATGAGACGCGAACTGGGAGTTTAGGACTGGTGGATCCTGAACGAGGGTGAGACGAAGAAGGAGACACTGGTACAGAGTGATAAAGAGAGAGGAACGTATGGCGGTGATATGGGAGGGGAGGGGTGGGAGGAGGGGAAAAGAGGAGCAGCGATACGGAGAAGACGAGGGGGAGTGGGAGGGAGGAGAAAGGAAGCGGGCGATAGAAGGGACACCGGAAGTCCACTATATATCCGGATGGGATACCAGTGAAGACAAAGACTTCCGGAACGGAGAAACGTCAGTGAGTAGTGCTTTGAAAAAAAAAAATTTATATTTTCAATTCAAGAAAAAATCAGACCCAGATCATCGCGTATCAAAAATATCGATTAACTGATGGAGTAAAAAAAAAAGAAGAAAAAAAGAACGCCAAAATTCACAGAAACCCTAGTGAACAGGAAGCGGGTAAAACAGATGCCAGCGATGACGAAAAAGCCGTGGCCGAAGAGTGGGGGGCGAGGGGGACGATGGGGGGAAAATAGAAAAAGGGCCTACAGTGCAACGAAGACGGAAGGAAGGAAGTAGGGTAGGCATAGACGACCATGAAAATGGAGTAGCCGAGTCGCGAAGGTGCAGCTGGGTTTTAGGTGCACAATAAAAGAAAAAGAAAAAAAAAAAAGGAATGGTCTCCTAATTCTAAAGCATCGTGAAGCAATCAGAGCCGTCATTGTTCGCGGTATGAAAGCTTTAAATATTTTCGATGGTCAATCGTTCCCTTTGCCTGCTAATAAGGAACCCGAGGAGACCGGCCAGATTGACTGGCTGACGACTATAGGGTAACGAGACCGTTAGACACTGGATAGAACAAAAGGGAGGAAGAACACGTATAAGGTAGACGTGACGGTTGGCCCAGTCGGTAACGCGAGTTCCTAGGTTACCGGCAGTATTTAAAAAAAATTAATAGCCTGAACCTCGAGTCAAAATGAAAATTCAAAATTTGTCACTTTTTGTTTTCAACAACCACATAGGATACGGTAGACATGGCGAGGGGGATTGGGATTTTTGAATTTTTTTTTCAAAATAAATAAGACCGTATAAGATCCGGCACCCGTGCCAAGACCAGGGTATAAAAATAAAAAATGAGGATCAAGGATACGAATAACAGGTGGTCAGGACTCCGAGACTGGCAGATCCTTTTACGACCTCGGTAGCAGCCTGGCTGCTCCTTCGGGATCTCCGATTGACGCAGACGGGATATTATCGTCGTTGCGCACGCGATGGTTTCCTTTGTCCTTGAATGATCCACCACTCCGGGTTCGTCTTCGTGTTCCTGCTCGGGTGCCACTCCTAAGGACGATCGATGTCTGCATTCACCTCCTCTTGGAGCATCCTAGAGCTTCATTCCCCCGGGGACTATTTTCGGAACCTCTTGGTCAATTTTTTGCACGGTGCTCGTCACAAATTCAATGAACTTAATGGAGATTGAAAAAGTTTTTTAAAATCCCTGGAAGCCACGCCATAAAATTTCACACTGTACATCAAGGCGACACCGTGGAAATCGTTACTACAGTTTGATCCTATTTTTCGTAAACGAAAAAAAAAGTTCCTTCAGGAGAAAAAAAAATTTTTGAGAATTTTTTTTTCAGAATCTTCCTTACCGACAGAGTTCGTGCGCATTACCGACAATATCGGATCATGAAAAGCTCCTCGCAACCTCACAGAGTGACACAGGGAATGTGATTTTTGAAAAATTTGATCTCGTGATAAATTTCAAGTATCCCAATCGATCCCGAGGACCCTACTTCGGCGAGTATGACGTCACGCGACCCACCATGCCCAAAAAGTGGCTGTTGTCAGTTACGTGGAAAGGGAGGGAAAAGGGCGGGGACGAATTAGCGTAAATGAGCTTTATCGATTGCTAATTGTAGCCTCGCCCGCGTTTTCGGCGTCGCGACGCTAGACTGCAGCCACGTGCACGCGAGGTGAAGGTCGAGTCAAGTTTAGCCAAGTCCATACCGAGGGGTAGTTCCGTTCTGATTGATGATGGCTGCAGCGAGTGTACAACTGTACCAGGTTGCATAATAAATACATGATGACCTTAAGCAACTATCCATATTTATATATGCACATGAGAGCGACTGTATATAAATGCAGACAATTTATAAAGAATTCCCCATTAGGCTGATGGGATATAATAACCTAACCTAACGTTTAATGAAATCATATAATGTAATCAAAAAAAAGAAACTAGCCCCTATCGGAGACTTTAAAAGGCTCGATTAAGAAATTCCGTACAAGGTCAGAATCAACAAGGCAAATTTACATTAAGACAACGTGCGAACCGAGCATAAGGTCCGCGGCTTGAAAACGATAATAAATAAAAAAAAAAGATTCACGGTCCGATTTATCGTTAAATTATAACACGAGACGGACCATTGTCCAAGGAAAAGCGCCAGGACGTCGCGACGCTCAGCGTCTAGGATATCTATGTACGTTCCTAGGGGGGGTTGATGTTGCAGCGACTGGGTAGCTGCTGGATTATTAGTTCCCCGCAGTCGCGCAAACTCTCGACGGCGCTGGCGTCGCGAGACCTTGACCAACTTCGCGTAATGCACCACCCGCAGCCAACTTCAGGTTACAGCGATAATCGTGCTCCCTAATTCTTACGGGTTTTGCTGATACCGTTGGTCCGTTATCAGTGGCGGTGATAACACAGCAGCCATTCGGCTGGAATAAAGAGGACGATTGAAAGTCGAAAAGCTCACCTGAAACAAAAACGAAACAAAAGTATTATCGAAGCTGCAGGGACGGATAAGAAATAAAATTTATTTAGACGATCGAACGAAAAAACAAAAACAAAATACATTAAACAGCCCCATAGAATTTCATCAAAAAAATGTATCCTTCTGATTAATCTGACGCAAACCAATTTCCAGGGGATGATCCTGTGACAGTCGTCGTAATGAAAAGGAATCTGATAGAAAAAAAAAGTTAAAACAAAAAATACCAACCACTGATGTGCGGCTGGCAATTACCTCGAGGACCTTGACATTTAACGGATAATTAAAAGTTGCCGCCAGCGAATACAATTCGCTCCCTCGGTTAACCCTCGCATTGCGCATGCGCAGAGACTCACAACGCGCACGAGTCCTTCGGTGTATATAATATCAAGCGGACTGCGACGTACGGGAGAAACCAAGAAGAAGGCGATAGATAAAGCACAGTAGCTAATCGCTGGTAAAGTTTCCGTGATGCTGATAGGCGGAGGGGAGATAGAGGGAAAATTTTTTGCTCAATAAAACCGAATTTTACGAGCGAGTCTCTAACGAGCGAATCTTTCTACGCGGTCGCAGTCCGTCGCAATAAACAAGATTCCGTGAAGTAGAATAAAAATAATTAAAAAAAAAAAACCACCTACAAGCCAAACCGCGAGCGACGTAATTTCAATCAATAGCGTGTAGAGCCAAGAAGAAAACAAAAGCAAGGAGTACGCACAATGCCAAGATCGACGATCCATTATATCCGTACACAATGGAACTGTAACGAATGCAATTCTAACGCTCCGACCAATAGATTGTAAGTCCGCCCGAAGCGCGATATAACAACAGTGCGGACGGTGTGTGTAAAGATTGCGAAAAAAAGGCATCCGCTCTGAAAATGGCAGAAAGATAATACGACGAAAGAAAAAAAAGTATTGGGATTGTCTGTGAAAAAAAAAAATCTGTCGCTCGCTTGCGAATGGGATTTAACGTCGAGGATAGGAAAAATAAAATCTAAGCATCGGGGACGCTCGATTTTCTTTAATCCAAGGGGATGCCCCTAATTCCAGGATTATTTTCAGATCCCGAATGATCGAGGCTCCTAATTATCCATTCCCCGTTATATGGGTTAGGGGGGTTGGTAGAGGGAGGGACGGGAGGGTCGAAGATAGAAATCGTGGGTGGCTGTCAGAAGAGTCATCGAAGCACGAGAGAAAAATACAAAGAGGAATAAGGAACCGGGTGTGTTCACACCCGGAGCTCCCGGATCGATCCGGGTCCTTGCGGCAGCCTCGTGTAGGTAAGAGACCCTCGGGAAACCCTGGGCTTTCGAATGACCCCGCGCGACCTCATATCGTCTGGAGCCTGACGATCGTTTCCAAGTAACACGCTTTCGTGTGGCTTTATCGCGCTCTGAGAATTAGCGTGCCGGAATGGCGTCCGACGCGAGAGAGAGAGAGAGAGAGCGTCGTATGGAATTTCAATTAAAATGAACGATCCGCGTATACGGGCGAACCTTCGGGAAGAATTTCGTCCTGTCAAAATAAAAATGACGAAAACTTTATCCGAGTCGTTCCGTAGTCTTGGGGGGGAAAGAAAAAAAAAAATAGAAAAAAGAAATTTAATTCATAAAGAATTCTGAGCACAGCGCATAATAACAATGGACTGATCGCGAGAGTCAGATATCCTCTGGGTGGCACGGAATAGCATCCCCTTATTTCTGAAGTGGCACTGGGGACAAATCGTGACCGGGTAAGACCAGGGCCGTGAAACGAGGGTGTCGCGCATAGGGCGCTTCAAGTGAGAACTGGGTCAGTAGGTGAGTCATGCTAAACTGCACGGGAGTGTCCTCTGACATTGACCTATATATATACACACACACACATAGAGAGAGAGAGAGAGAGAGAGAGAAAGAGTTCGCCCCACTGGATGCACCTTCCAGCCAATTGCACGAGCTCTGTCTGCAGAATGCACTTCTTCTCCCCACCCTAGGAGCCCCAGGGTCGCGCACCCCCGCCAACGTCCGTAAAGGCGTCGCTCGGCCCAGGAGAGCCAGCGTTGCCGGCGAAACTTTTCGAGCGACACTAAGCACCCCGCGATCAATGCGCATACCGACCTGATACGTTAAACTCGTAACTAAATAACATGAAGGAGCGAGGAAGAAGAAAAACACGACTCGAAAGCTCCCAAAGATAACGCGACACTCCAATAATAGCAATCGCCAACAGACAACATTTGTCTCTGTCGTTGCTTGTGATATCGCCTTAACGCAGCCCGTATAGGAAACTGCCGCAAGCCGTTTACATTTATTTATACCGTCTGGCCTCTCGAGCCCGAGTTATCCGTAACCGACGGAATATCCCTATTGGCCGAGCACGGCGTGCGCAACGATAAATAAGGATGATTCTCGGCCGGTAAGGAAGATTCCTAGCGTATCTCAAGAGCAACGATGAACGCGTAACGGTCAGATCAGTTTGAATTTTCAAGTCGGCCATCTTGAATGATTACCGGAGTCGCAGCGCAGTTTATCCTGGCGATCTTGGACGTTTGGAAAACCAAACGAGGAACAATACGACGTCCTCGACGCGTCGCGACGCGTACTCGGTATGAAAACGTTGCCGGGCAGAGTCTACGGCGTCCTTGACGAGGACAACAATAATAAATCGTTGCGTAATAAGAATCTGCATGCGCAGCGCTCCTCGCTCACATGTAACGCGAGCTATAAAACTAGATCTAGCGGTGCATCCATGAGGAATCTAGATACAGGAAAGTAAAGCACATGCAACGCCAGCTATAAAACTAGGATCCACTGGTGCATCCGTGAGGAATCTAGATACAGGGAAAGAACAATTGCATCGATATCGGAAGATAGTATGGGAAAGATAAGGACTTTGGGATTTTAAAGAGAATTCAGAGAGATAAGGACGACGCGTTCCGACAAATTAATTCCGCATAATTCCGTAACGACGAGAAGGTCACGTGGGCGGGAGAGGAGGAGACGCCAGATTGTACGCTTATTAATTGCCAGCAGTGAAAACCGCCATTAGGAATGTCCCATAGGCGCGAAGATAAGTAAAAACGATGAAAAAAAAAAAAACAATGCGTTATTTATGCCGTATAAACGACACGAGTTTCTATGTAAATATTGACGCGTACCCCCCTTATCGATTATCTGCACGTAATACAGTCCTTATCAGTTTCGATCGTTCGTAATTTGCGCTGGTCATGTACCCCGTTCTACGCTGCGTAACGTTAAAGTATATATATATATACAATAAACAGGCGCACGCGCAATACGCGTACCTCGTCGGAAACAAAAATATCTCAAATTACGAAATCGTTGATTATTCGCCGGCGACTGTATCGCGCGTTGCAAAGTGCCTCGAATTCCATTCTCGATAACGGCTCCTTAAAGTAAACGCAATCGGCCATTAATGTTTAATCGGGAAAACGATACCGCGGACTACGGAAGGTAAGATTTATTAGTCACAGCGGAATTTCAATGGGTTCGTGCCAAGTCTCGAGAGACACGCGCAACATTGGTTGCACGTAAAGTGAGAGAAGCGAAGGAAAGAAAATAAAGGGGGGGGACATTAAAGCCGCTACCGAAAGTTTCGTTAAGGATTTGAGACATTCAGGGACAAGAGAAGTACCGAACAATGGTGCGCGTCCTGATAATAATAACGGTTCGGCTCGGGATTCGTTTTAAATCGAAGCGCCATTGCGCAGTTACCACGTCGTCACGGCGTGGCGGCAGTATATCAAGTGAAAGTACGTAATCAATAATATCGATCCTAGGGCGAGGCGTCGTAAGCGCAATGTACGTACGTATATAATATATATGTAGATCGTGTATAAATATATATATCGTGTGATATTCTTGAAACGATATAATACATATATTGTGTCTAAATACATATATCGTGTGGTATTCCCGAAGCGATTATGCTTCCTAGCTGATGTTTACTTTTTTATAATTAAAAATAAAAAGTGACGAGACAGCATCGAGGAAACGAGTCTGGATACTCATTGGCGATGAGCAAGTGAGGATCGTGAGGTGAACTCGCTCCGTGAGAACGTAGATGACAATGGGTGCTAAAATTGCATAACAATGGGGACCACGTATTGCGTCGCGTCATTAATAAGAGGAAGAGGTGGATCGTGGAGCCTCGGGATAGGACGCGAGGACGATTGGACTTTTCTTAAGTGGCGGGAAAATTTGAAATTTCACTAATTCGATTAAAATTAAATTAACCTCCAACGTGGCTCTCGGGATAGAATATTAAATAATTAGATCACGCAAATTTTTAATTAGTGCACGTACTTCTCTTGTTTAAAAAAGAAAAAGGTTGGCAATGACGAGATATTGTAATTGGCTACGAGGAACGAATTCAGAAATGGGAGACGAGCCAAGGACGAGTGTCGAGCGCTAACCTTTTGGTCGAGTTGTCGGGTTTCGAGTTTAAGAGGGACCGGGTTGGGGTGGGTTTGGTTGGAGGGAGAGAGAGAGAGAGAGAGAGAGAGAGAGAGAGAGAGAGAGAGAGAGAAAGGCAAATGAAAAATAACGAAGACAGAACCTGCTAGACTTGATTTCTATTTTAAGAAAACTATAAGGAAGGTCAGGACGCGTGTGATTTTGAAAATAGTATCGAAACTCAAAATTGACGTCTGAACGTCAGGCGGAGTGTCAGAAAAATTTTAACGACTAACCACGTGCGTGCTGTCTGACAGCACTGTTGACATTTAATAACAAAGCCACGTGGGATTTCAGGCTGACCGACAGTCTATACCGATGGATCATTGAATCGAGATGGATCATCGAAAAATTGGCAGGAGCCTCCACGTGCGAATGCAAAAGGTGACGGAAGATAAGGAAGAAATTTTAAATAAAAGAGAAAGTCAGAGAGAGAGAAAGGTATGTCGGAACAAGAGATAAATCTCAGGGCCAAATTTATATAAAGCATCAACAGATCCAAATGATCGATCGCCGTTCGATGGAACTGGCTTGATCCACAGTTTGCTACGCCGATCAACATTAGAACGAAAAGCACGAACGTGGTATAGCTGGAATGTGGTATAGCTTGTATATCATGGCAGAGCACAGCCACCGTATACATGTATATATTATCCTGAGCTGCTGTGAACGTAGAGGATAGAACAGCGTGCACCGCGTCCTTGGACTTATATAACGAGAAAGAGGGGCAAAAGGAAGCGTGACAAAGAGATTAAAAAAAAAACAAAGGATCTAGGGTGGAGCCTGATGCAGTGATTAAGGATGAGAAATAAGATATGATCGGTGATTTGGAAAACGCACGGGGGACAAATTTTCGTGAAATTTACGATTCCAGCTACTATATTGTCCTACGGAATTAACGTTAAATTCGGATAGCAAAGCTACTTTCATCTTAAGGCCTGAGCTTCATTATAATTAATTCGTCCATTGGTTTATCACGTTCTCTATTTCTTTATCGATTTTGATACTCTTCGTTGAACGCCGATCGGTGGGCACGTGGTTTCGATTATTGTACAAGAGATTTCTGCTGGTAGGACAGAGAGAGAGAGAGAGACAGTGGACAGGAGAACGTGGAATATTCTGATCCAAGGGCATCCCGACTTGATTGGACAAATTGTCAAATGCTAAAAGAAAAAAAAAGAATTACTGCACTTAATGAAAACTGCTAAAAGATACAGGACGTGCCCGAAGATGTCACTTCACGGTTCTTATGCCAGAAAAATGCAAGGATGCAAAGCAAACGTGACAGAATCATTTTAGGTTTGAACTTTGAATAACGAACAAGGATTCTGACATCGAAATAAATGAATTTAACTATTGGCAGTAATTTTAAAACCGCAAGAACTGCTTCATTCGAATTAACGTAGTGAAGCTACAAGTCCAACGACATTGCGAGCAGATCTTGGCGTGTCGATGGGCAATTGAACTTTTATTAAATTATATATATGTATAGTAAATGCATTGGCGATATAAACGTGTAACTTGTTGACTATCGTTTGTCCTTGACGTTACGTTCTGACACTCCTCATTATCTAAGATTCAAAGTAACTGGTTAAAAATATTTGAGAGGAACTCACGTTTCTCTGACATCAACGCACAAGACTCTGTAATGTCTCTTCCATTAGTGGTAAACAAACGACAGGAGTCCATGAGTATAAAATACTGTTTGCAATTACTTTTTTGTTTCTTCCTTTTTTTTCCCATGCAGTTTCCTAATACTCTTTTCCTTCTGGCAATGAATAACAATCGACTCTGCCCTTCATCTTTTTTTTTTTTTTTTTTTTTTTTTTTCTAAAAGAAAAGAACAATCTTATTACTCGTTATTTACAGTGCAAATAATGATAATTGAAGAGCTAAAAATTGAATTGACAATGAATCTGCTTATTTGCAAATTAGTCAAACACTGAATACCACTCGCTCTATGTCCATTGAGGTGAAGCAAGGGTGAACATTAGGGGTGATTCACAGGGGATGCATAATTCACGGAAGCTTGAGGTAGGCCAGCAGTCGGCGACAGGTGTCGCCACTGTACAACATGTGTACAGTACGCAGAGAATGTCTCACGTGCCCTGTCAAGTCAAAAGGGTCGATAAAGAGAATATAAAATCAATGCTGCAGATAATCTTATAACGATCGAATCGAGAATTATCGGTAGAGAGTTTGAGGTTAATTATAAACTCTGTAATGGCTGTTAGTACTTGGATATCGTAGAATCCCTTGTGTTGGAAGGGTCCTTGGTACTCGTCATAATTCCTTGGGATTCTCTGGGAAAATCTTTTGGCTGCCGGTTAGAGTTTGTTTGAAAATACAAGCCGGCATAAGTTATACGTGCGGGACACGTGCAAAAGAGGCGGTAAATTGAGATATACCAACGTGTGCGAAGGAATGAGCAAGCAAGGGAGCGGACAAGCAGAGAGCGTACAGTCATGGGCAAAAGTGAGCTGCGTGACATAGATTTCGCCGAGAGTGTAAAACTCGGAGAATTATGTCAAGCAGCTTGAGATTTTTTATTGGGATATTTATGAAGATTGAAGGATGCTTTGATTTTCGTGTATTCATTGAGGAAAACGCGTGGAGGATTGCGCGAATGCGGTCACTGAACTAGTTCCGTTTCGACCCTGACACTGCCATTGCCCCCAACCGCGATTTGTGTCAGAGCTCAATATTGAAAGGGTTTTTATGTTTAATCTATGAACTTACCCCTCTCGCTGGACTCCATTTTGTAAGGTCGCCTGTCAACGCGAATGAACCTCGAAACACGCGGCGAGAATCACGAGAGTTCACGAGAAAATCACTATTAATTTCGGGCCGCTGCTCAAATTCACTACGGTATAAACATGGCCGGTGCCTCTCTTGTCACAATTACCCCAAGGTCGTTGAACTTTTCCAAAATCGCGGGATCGACACCCAATGTTGTTCCGGGATGGATCCTTTTTTAGGGGCACATGGAAAATCATGAAAAACTACGGATACGAGGTTGTTTTCTATAAATAGAACTAAAATCCAACGATGTTTTGACTAACCGTGTAGTTCGCGACCTACTACGAGGTGGCAGCACTTGTTGGCACATGGTACCAAACTAAATCACTCGGCGAGAGAGGCGCCAAGAGGTACATTGTGGCGGAATCGACAAAGAATCAAACCCGTTGGGAATGGCGAGATTTAAATTGTTACAATAATCGTTCTCGTAAAGTATTAATGGATAATTAAAATTAAACTTCGTAATTAATAATCTATAAGAAATTAAAATCCGTAGACTCTCCATGTTTTTGCGTGTAGAGATCATCAATATTTCAAGCTTTGTTAACAACTGTGCGAGTTTTAATTTGAAATACATTCATCGTTAATTTTAACGTAACTTAATAAATTTAATTATTATACAATACGAAACTGTTACGCGTAAGTAGTTTAGAATAATCAATAAGTAATTTTATACTTGAATCACGACTATACGCAGAAGATTTGTTCCTTGGCTTTGTAGATTTGTTGTAATGCCAATGGATTGTTAAACTTGTATTTTCTTTCGTATTTAAATAGCATTATCATATTTTTAAAGAATTAAGAATTCTATTCGTCTATTAGATTGAATTTGTAGCTAGAAATTTATAAAAGATCAGAGTTTTAAGTGGATTTGAAATATCAATTTTGTGTAGTAGAAAAATAATATGGTCAAAGAACCGACCGTGCATATTGTTTTCATTCGGCGAAAAAGTATAATACGACTGTAGACTGTTTGTTTTAGATTCTTTTAAACAGATGGTTCTTTTATTAATTTATTGCACCTTTTTTCGTGTAACCAGTTTTTATTTTTCAACTTTATTTATTTACGCGTTAAGGTTTTGCCGCAATACGCAGGTACAGTGAATGTTTCTTTAGAGGTTACGTTTTTAATTTTACAAACATCGCATACCGATGAAACGTTAATGATTTTCGTTAATTATAATTTATAGAGAAATCTTTTGATTAAATACTGAAAATTCATTTTATTACACGTCAATATTTATCCTCTGTAACTGAAATTGAATAGCTGCACTTCTTAGGTTTCTGACATCCATATTATAACCTACTGCATCCCTAATATAATTACATTTACATTTTTAATGGATATTTATGAATGATATATAAGTCAATTTTTATGTCAGAATATATCAGTACATTTTAATATGGTATACGTTAGGTTAATGTGTTTGCGAAACTGTACTCGTGTTATTTTTTTTCAGATTCACATTGATGAACCGAGGATGTTGTTATGTTAAATTATAATTATATTGAGCAAGGATTTGTGTAAAAATGTACTGCTTGTTGCGACCGTGTTTTCAATTGAGCTTTAGGCTGGGAACGAGAATCAAACTGAAGCATGTCTGTGCAAGTGTGGCAGTTATTATGGTTTTAGATTTTTTTGGAGCCTTTACGCACTTGTTTGAAATTACTTATGACGAGCATTTTATATACCCATATGATGGGGATGTGCATAACTTTGTGGAACAAATTCGGCATAACGAAAAACCAGATGTCAGTCCTATAAATGAATACAATTATAACTATACATTTGACGTGAGAGACAAGTGTTCAGGAAAGGAGCATCAGTCACTGAAGATTGTCTTTATAGTTAAATCTGCTATCGATCACTTTGATAGAAGACTAGCTATACGGAATTCCTGGGGCTTCGAGAAACGATTCTTTGATGTGCCGACAAGGACAGTTTTTTTACTGGGTGTCAGGCCAGACGAGGAAGAACTTCAACCAAAAGTGCAAATAGAAGCTGCTAAATATAAAGACATCGTACAAGCAGACTTTGTGGACTCTTATTATAATAACACCATTAAAACAATGATGGGATTTAAGTGGATAGTGAACTACTGCAGCACCTCCAAGTTCTATATGTTCGCAGACGACGACGTTTACGTTTCAGTTAAGAACGTTCTGAGATTTATACGTAATCCTGCATACTATCCAGACTACTTCAGAGATACTAGAAAACCAGGTGGACATAAAAGAGAAATAAAAGAATCCGATATGTTAAATATATCAGAGCCTCTTCACTTAACCGAGAACAATCAAAACGATACAGTAGCAACTTATCATAGCAGCAGAGCAACAGCGAAAGAGAAGATATTGTTGAGACATAAACCTGGTGGGACACATAATAATAAAACCAAGTTTCCTGGCGAACAAGAAATAAAAGCTAAAGTGGATTCTGCCTCAACGAATGTCTCAGAAAGTCAAACTACACATTGGGCCTCTCCGAAGCCAACACTGGAATTATTTGAAAAGCCAAATTCCACTATATTCAGTCGTAGTAAACGAGCAACTGCCAAGGAAAAAATAGCAATGAGACGCAAACCAGGCTGGACAAACCATGAGAAAACCAAATTTCCATCTCCAACGTTACAAGAAAGTGACCGAGTATTCGGGGTTCCTGTTTATACATCAAATTCAATGAAGTCTCTGTCAAAGAGAACAAAACGTCAAGTTTTCGATTTTGAACTTCCTGAAGATGTCAGATTGTTCGCCGGCTTCGTTTTTGTGTCATCGCCGCACAGACACAGAAGCTCCAAATGGTATGTTTCGCTAAAGGAATATCCATACCACTTGTGGCCACCATATGTAACTGCTGGTGCTTATGTTTTATCGAAAGAAGCGCTTTTGGATATGTATTATACTAGTCTTTACACAAAACATTTTAGATTCGATGATATTTTTTTGGGCCTGGTCGCTAAGAAGGCTGAGATTGAACCGTTTCATTGTGAAGAATTTCATTTTTATAAGAAGGACTATACAAAATATAATTATAAATATGTAATTTCTTCGCATGGGTACGGTGAGCCACAAGAATTATTAGATATATGGAACGAACAAAAGGCATTAGGGAATGCTTAGTTAAGATTTAATACAATGTTGCCCAATGTCCTTATTCGCTTGATAACAGTATTAAGAACTTAATCATATACCATTATTTGAAATTTTATTGTACTGAATTCGATTGCCTCCTTAATGATATTTATTCCAAATAGATTTCTAATAGATCTATTTCGCATAGCCTGTCTAGGAAAATGTTCCCATATAGATATTCAATTTTTCATGATATTTCATTATATTCGTAGACTGTGTTGAGAAATGCTTCTAAGATCTTTTGTAATATTTAGTATTTAGTAGGAGTACATAAAACTCAGAGCAAATGTATGCAATATTATTAACTTAACAAACATTAAATAATTGCAGCATAAACCTAAAAGAATCTCATATAACATGTAATGATTATTATTAGAGCTTATTAGTTCTTTGAACTTTTATTACAAAAGGCATCTACACTTCTTTGCTTATCAACACAATATAAAATTATGCCACATAAATACATGTACGCCTTCGTAGGCATTGTGATGAGGAAAGTATGTGAAAATATTGTATAAAAGTTCATCAATGTATAAACATATTCTACGCTGTTAATAATACTTTATAAACCTATATATTTACAATTTTGTACTTGTTAAACCATAGTCAGTGGCCATGTGCCTACTATGGAAAAGATCAATATTTTAATAAATATATTTTCAAAACTAAGGACTTGTCCTCATTGTCGAAACTGTTGCTTGTCCATGTTGGTCTTTACTAAAGTTTGATCTAAGCTCGTAGCTTCCCTTTTTATCATGTTGAGAAGTAACTGTGAACTTTCTAAGATCTGTAATAAATGATAATGACATCATTATCAACATTCATATTAATGATATAATAAAGTGTCATATACATTCCATTCTCAAGGATTTAATTAGTTTTAATAATAAGAAAAATATATTATTAGTAACAGAATGTAATATATGTATGTAATAAAGCAATGCAAATTATATATCATTAACAAAATGTCTATTTTATTCTATATCACAATATAACCAATTATACCGAGCTAGAGCATCTACCAGAGTTACTGCGTCAATGTTGTCTATTGGGATTTCACAACGTTTAATCAAAGCTATTATTAGTTCATATTTTTATATATGAAATATAACAATACATCATCGTTTACCTTCATATATGCTGTTTCTGTATCTGCAATTGTTCTATCATACTCATTCCGTACAGCTATCCTCTTTGCTAGACTGTCATTAAGACGAGTTAATTTGCAAGACATTTTTTCAATCTCTCGCTGTAGATTGTTTTTCTCTTCTTCCTGCGAATCGATCTGTGCTTGTAATTCAGTCCGTCTGAGTTTCATCTCCTCCAAACCTAAGAAAGAAGGATCAAAAGTAGAGTAAACTGAATTAATTATATATTCAAAAATGTCACCTAACAAAATTGTATATTCCTGAATAGAAAATTTGGAAAGACTAGAATACGATACCTTCTTGAAGAGCTTCATGTAACAAAAAAAAACTAAACAATTCACAGCTAGCTTCGAGAAGGAGTCGTATTCTGCAGTTTAGTCGAAAATTTAATGATTTATAAACACTTTAATGTTCAGTTGAGTGATTTTTAAGAGGCTATGTTTTTAAGTAACTCACATTTTACAAGTTCTTGATTATATGTTTGCAATGCAGCTCCGTGTTGAGACATCACAAAATCTACGCGAGGGAATCGTTAATTTATGTTCCATGCATATCAGGAAAAAGGAAATTTATTTAATGAATCAGAAGTGTTTGACAATTATTAGTTTCAAAAATTTGATATGACCGAAAGCAGTGGCAACGCGAAACGATACGCGGGAAAACGTAAACCAACGTACACCGGTCCCGATGTAAGAATTATTAATCCATATGGACAAATGTTCATGTAAACGAAGAATATAATATATTTATTAATATTGAAAAATATTACTTTTTTGCTCTAGCTCAGCACTGTTTAACTGTATTTAACAAATTCTAAGTATTCTAGGTTTTTTTGACTACACACTTATCGACGTCCATGAATAACTTTTGGGCTCTGATGCCCAAAGGAAATTGTTGCGGAGTGGGGTTAACTTTGAAGCAATGTGATTGGCTCTCCCAATGACGTAGACAAATATGGACGCAACGATGTCGCGTCTTGTTGGTTGAGCTGTGCGTGTTTAGGTTTCAAACAGTTTAATCGTAACCTTTTTTAACTTAAGAATTTTGGATTTTTTAATTTATATATGCGACATGTGAGAGCATAACTAATAAAATGTGGTTGGTGTTTGGAATTCCCGTTTTTGAAGGACATTCGATGCTCAGGACATCGTTTACGTGGCTTGGGACATAATAAGTAATAACTCATATTTCATTGAAATTGTGAGACTATTTCTTTATGGAAAATGAACCTTGGGATTAAAAAAAATACAACAAATTCAGATTCTCCAGAGAAGAATGACAGTTTTAAGGATCGACGAAGTTCTCTGCAAGTGAATTTGAGCTATGTTTCAAGTCTTACTAATTGTTCTGTCGAAGATCATCATGTTGATTCATTGGATAAGACTAACGTGACCAATGATAAAACTGTCATTTCCTCAAAAGTATTTCCTGGCCAAAGTTTATTTAAGAATGTTACGATGCGTAAGAATTCTCAAAGAAAGATAAAGAATATCACATCGGTGTTATCGAATTGTTATATTGATAATACATACAAAGATAGTAGCAGTGAAACAAATAAGATTAATGCTACAAATAATGATGTTTTGCTGAATATGAGAAATAAAAATGAAAAGGAGCTGCATGAAATGAATGTCATAATGACAAATCTTAACAACGACAGTGAAATGCAAAGTGAAAGAATCATGAATACGTTATACGAAAAGTCTACACAAAATTCAAAAACTCAGAAAAATAATGTCAATTTGTTGGATATTAAAAATAAGGATCAATCTTTAAACGAAAGTTGTAGAGACTTAAAAGATGCAATTTTAAGTAAAACCATGCAACTTTTTGATAAACAAAATGAATTCTCCATAAGGACCAGTCAAGTTTTGGTTCAGAAAGAGTTGATGGACGCATTTGTACCTATAGAGCGTTTAAGATCACCCCGAATACGACTAATCTTAGAAAAGGATGATCAAGTTACAATGTCCGATGGCAGCTCAGATTCTCCAGTACAGATGACTTCAATGAGACTTTCCCACAAATGCATTACGCAGGCTAAGCAAAAATCTGTTGATGAGCCTCCAGAGACTGAAGATCGCCTTGCAGATAATGAAAGTATTATCAGTACACCAAAGAAATCCATTGGAAGGCGAAGTATGTCTATCAAATGTCGTACTGCATCTGGTTTACGAAAGAAACGCCTTTTTGAAGAACAAAGTAAGTCAGATGAACATCGGGCAAGAAGTATATTAAACGTGTCTGAATCTATTGACACAAATAAACAGAAAACTATGGAATTGGATTCCGATGAAACCACAGTGTCAGATGATGGTGGATTGAAGTCACCGAGGAAACGACTAATGACGGAAGATATTGCTCTACAGAAATGTCTTACGAATAAAAACATAACAAACATCCCAGCATTGGATAAGGAAATTTCACAATATCAAAGTCCCATACTAACAGGAACCAATAGAAGACTGAGCTCATCGAAAGTGTCTTTAAGTCTTCGATCTAAAGAATTAAACCCTTGTTCAAGTTCTATACTAAGGCATGGGAAAACTCCATTAAACTTGCCAATTAGAACTTCATTAGGTGACAATAGAAATAACGATATATTAAGTGCTGCGCCAAGTGTATGTTCCTCTTACGTAGAAGAATATGTAGAAAGAATGAATGAAGAACAAGAAGAGACTAATGATGAAGTAATTCCTGAGAAAAATACAGGGAAAGTTATTAGCGAACTTGGTATTACTGTTAACGGGTCGGTATCTATGGAAATTACACAAGTACAAGGGCTCAGACTTTTTGCTAAGGGAACAGCATTTTCAAAAAATTCAAGTCTCGATGAACCTGTTATACATTCCAGCAAAACTAATAATGAGATGAGAAGTTCAAAATTAATCATTCACCATGACAGTAACGAGGCAGATACTCAGGAAACATCTCTAAATGTGAACACTTCACTAGATAGAACAGTAGATAGTGGAATCAGTTGTAATAAACGATTTGAATCATTAAAAACCATAAAAGAATTTTCAAAATCAGCAATGGAATCTAATAACATTATAGAAACAAGAACAGAAAAATCTTTTAAAATTGTTACAGAACCAAAAATCGTCAAGGTACTTAGAAATCCTTTGTTTAAGGAGCCTGGAACTTATTTAAACTCTCTGTTAAATGAAGAAGAGGATAGTAACACTACTGTTCGTACTTCACTCAATGTTAATACTTCTATAGATGATAGATTTAGCTTAGCTCAAGCAGAAAATCTTTATACAATAGAAGAAAGTCCAGATCTAGAAACTGAAGACAGAAGTGAAAAATCAAATGTAAATATGTCTATTAATGAAGAGGAATTGTCTTCGGATAAAAGAGAAAGCATATCCACAGTGCGTACATCATTACAAATGAATACTTCTTTGGATAATCTTGAAAGATGTTCTCTCATACGAAATAAAAATAATAAAATAGTTCAACAGCTGTCTACAATCGATGATGTGACAACAGAACCAATAGATCAATCATCATCTGATAAATCCGCAGAAATAAATTCAGAAAAGAAATCAGACGACGACTGCCGTTACTTCAATTCTCTGGAAGACATGTCTTTGATTGAAAGATTAAGAAATATTTCTAGAACAAAGCGAATTAGTTCTACATCAAATAGTCGTCCGTCAATCAGAAATGAAGAGGAGCAAATATCTGTTGATGGAACAAATAAGAATCAGAACATAAGTAATAATAGAGAGAGTTTAAAAGATGGCGTTTACTTTATAGAAGGTACACCTTTCCCAGTGAGTCGCTCGGTTTTACTAAAATCACAAATAAAGTATAATAGCAATGCCAAACAGTTGGACAATCAGAAGTTCCCTTCTGCAAAAGACAGTGACAATCTTGATACCGATGGAGATTCTTCTAGTTCTGTGGGATCGTATCATTCTTTAAAAGATAGATTAAGGATCAGAAGGTGAGTCTCCCAATGGAATATTTTAACAGTAAGCTCAAGACTTGTCTTTACAGATTTAAAATGAAACTTAACTTTTTGTTTAGATTCACAAAGTCACCAGGACCATATCAAAGGAAACATCCTATCAGTTGGGTACGAACTCGTTCATCTGTTCTTCTTGACAAAATCGTATTAGATAATTCCTCATCCAGTGAAGATTTGTCTGATAGTGATAAAAATGAACAAGCAGTCGCAGAACATTTGCCTGATGAAAATGAGAAGATGGAAAATGACAAGGAGGAACAACCTAACGATAAGGCGAAAAAGTCAAAGAAAAAGAAGTTGCTACCACTTCGAGAGACTTCTCAATTGATTTCATTAAGTCCAGTAGTCATGGATGACCAGTTGCCTAAGGAGCCACGAGTTAAAAGGAAATACAATAAGAAACAAAATAAGGGTAAAGTGCAGATTAAAACAGTACATAAACCTGCAGCGGAAAAGGAAACAGATGATGAAACAGCATCAGATGAGAATTTGCAAACAGTCCATATTCAGACCAAAAAGTCTAAGAAACCACGAAAGGTGATTAGTAAGAAGATTGTTGTAAAAAAAATTACAAATTTAGATATAATAGAACAATTAGAAGCCAATTCCCAGAAGTCACTGAATCATGACAATTTGTCTGGCAGAACTAGATCATCTGTGAATGATTTTCAACCTGAAAAAAGCACTCTCTGTAACTGGCGTAAACGTAAGACAAAAAAGATAGTTATTGTCACAACTGGACTGTCAAATGAGTAAGTCTCTATGATTATAATTCTAACTTGCAGTACCATATGGTATGTGTTATTTTACATGTTTTCTAGAGACAAAGCTCTAGTCAAATCGGTCGTATGTTCTCTTGGCTCAGCACAAATTGAAGCAAACGTAACTCAATACACAACACATGTAATAAGTACTGGAGTAAGAACAATAAATCTACTCCGTGGGATCATAAGAGGCTGTTGGCTTGTCACCTTAGAATGGATATTAAAATCCTTGGAAAGCAATGACTGGCTGGACCCAGCAGGATTCGAGATGAATCATTTTGCAGATGCAGTACAGGTATGCCACGAACAGATTTTCTTATATCGTAAGGAGTCCATAGCTTTTATTGACCATTATATTTTCATCTAGAAAAACCGCAAGGAGCGTCAGCTTTTTGGATATGGTTACATTCCAGAACTATTTTCATCCTGTGGATATATATATATTGAAAGTGGCACCACTCCGTCTCAATCAGTACTAAAAGAATTAGTTAAAACCGGTGGTGGCTGGGTCACTGAAATACCAGAAAATGGTAAAGTATCTATTGGTCGGAATGGTCTAAAAGAAATTTGGATCCTCGACTCCATTACCACTGGAATTCTACAGCCTTTAGATAATTACAAAAGGAAATGAATAAATTGTATATATAAAATACATTACAATGCTTTATATATGATCAAACTTACTCATGATTTTTAAATTGCACAAGTATCATGACATATACAAATATAACAAAATTCACTAAGAAACTCTATTTTATATAAATACATCAATTGTACAATTCGAACAAAATATATTCGATAATAAAACCATAATTTATACAATTAATCATTTTTCAGTCATCAGAATTATATAAATCAAAATCTACAGCTGTTATGAGAGACTTAACAAAAGTTGGTGAAAAGTGAAAATGTGACGTACGTTTTCCCCTTACACAGTTATCCGTTATAAAATACATTGACAGCAAATATGTGTGAATATCTTGTCCCTGTTTATCAGCACGTGTCTAAAAGAGAAACAACTATTGCTGACTGAGAGCAATTGCAGTATAGCTTTGTAGTATGGTATTTGTATGTATGTACAGACGACCGAGATTTTGAGGTTAGGTTAGGTTACGTCAGACAAAGCAGTCACTCGTGGCGAGAACAGATGTATTGTACAAGATGTGTCAAGCTGACTTAAGTTTTATGACATGCCGTTTTGCACCTTCACAATAAGATTGTGACTCTATCAATTGCAATTATGGACGATTATTACGCCAAGTAAGTTTAACCCTGTATAGAATTCCATTGTTATACTTTCTTGATCGCGGAAAGAAATTTTGTTTTGTTCAATTTTTTTTTTGCGAATTCAGGTCATGTCAAACTTCTAAATTTGTTTTTGTTATGTCATTTATCAATCTTCTTGCCGTTATTAGTTCTCAATATATTGATTTCGATTGGATCATTGGCTTAAAGTCTGAGCATCTGCTTGGATATGTGTCTATGCTAAATGTAATAATTTCTCTTATTCCAGATCCAATTTTTAACAACCTGTTATCTTTAATCACATGTTATATGTATACGTCATAAGCTGTATCGACGTCTTTACGATTAAAAAAAATATAACGATATTCTTTGTCGATGAGCTGATTGTATTTTTTATACTTTTTTTTTGACCTGAGAAATTTACATTTCATTGAAAGTTAACAGCCTTGTGCTGGTGTATTTTAGAACTTTCTGTATGGAGACTTCTCTATTTATGACTGATAAATTAATAATGGAAATCATGTTCCGCTTTTATGTAACTGAATATTTATTATTGCATTTGCAGTTTGAGCGTGCATGATTCTCCATCACCGGAGACTTGCATTCCAGTACCTAGACATAATACAACAATAATAACAGATGTATATGCTGGTATTCCAGAGAATTTGTTATTAAATTTTATTGGATTTGTGGTAAGAATCAACAATATATTGCTTTCTAATATCATGAGTTTTTGGAAGTTGTTTCTGTACAGTAAGACTCCATGTGCTTGGACACTGTACATATTTTAAAAAATAATATTAAGTCAAGTTATATAATTAAATAATGTAAAATGATTTATTGCTTGACAGTTTCTTGTTGTATTGTTTGGCCTATTACGTAAGAAGGCATGGAACTATGGTCGATTGGCATTACTTCACAAAACAGATAACAGATGGATGGAATTATTCTTTGGTGATAATGATAGCAGGGATGCTGATATAACATGCATAGAAGCATCCGTCAATACTCAATTATCTCAAGTTGATAGAGGATTTCTGTCATGGATAGTTACTGCATTCAGAGTACCGTTAGTCTAGAAATTGTCACCCAGAACACTATCTAATAATACAAAATCTTAATAATAACTCGTTTCAGGGATGAGGAATTATTGAAACGTGCAGGACCTGATGGCTTACTATATATTTCTTTTGAACGTCATCTAATCATATTAACAGGAATGATGGTGATCGTATCCCTTTGCATAGCATTACCAATAAATTTTCATTGTAATATGCAAGGTGACAATGCTACGTTCAGTCACACAACAATATCGAATCTCGATCCAACATCCTCATGGATTTGGGTTCATACAATCTTGATCTTATCTTATTTGCCAATCGGAGGATTCGTTATGAGACGTTTCATGAAACAAGTGGGTGTATAATTAATAAAAAATATTAATTGTGTTTCTTAGTGGCACTAGAATATAATCCTCCATTAAATGCTCATAAAATGTCTCCAGGTAAGAGATGCGAGGCCAGCAGGTGAATTAGCAGCTCGCACTCTAATAATAACAGAAATACCAAAACACCAATGCAACGTGGAGAGTCTTTCTCAGTATTTCAGGTATACGAATAAACTAAATTGTCAATCATTCATTATATCACACTCATTGTGTTAATTAATATTATTCAGAGTGACAATTAAAAAAAATATAAACAATTTCAAATGGCTAAATCAAAAAGCTTGGCAACTACTCATATCAATCTTGCAGTTGCTAGATCATTTTTCTTTTAATCATAAATTTATTTTCCTAGTACTAATTGAGATTGGTTTTAGGGAAGCGTTTCCCACATTAACCGTAGAGAGCATAACGCTGGCACATGATATCAAAAGATTGTCAGCTCTTGACGAGATGAGAGATTGTGCGGAACAGGCACGTCTGTATTGCGAAAATTATGCCAGACGCAAGGAACCACTACGTCTCTACCCATATCCCTGTGGTCAAGTGATTGGCTGTTGCTGTAAAACAGTTAGTTCCACATTGAAAATTAAAGAAGACCGTTTACATTAATAATTGAACTATTTACAAGTATTAATACTGGTCCCATACAGGTAGATGCTACAGAATTTTATACCAACGAAGAAATACGTTTGACTGCGCTTGTAGAAGAGGAGAGAAAGGTCGCCCTGAGCAAACCACTGGGAATAGCCTTTGTTACCTTAGGTAATTTGTAAGAAATTAATTAATAACCGAAAAAAAATATATAAATTAACTTTCGTTAGGTACACCCGGTGCTGCAAGAACAATGCGCCGACAATTACGTTCTGCCCCGTCGGTGAAGTGGACAGTGGATTACGCACCAGCACCTTCTGACATCTTCTGGGAGAATCTGAGCATAGCAAGACCATGCTGGTACCTTAATGCGACTTTGATTAATCTAGCATTGGGAATTACTCTCTTCTTTCTTACAACACCTGCTGTAAGTTAAAGATTATTTAATGGATCACTTCTTCGTTAATAAGTAATATTATTTCCAGGTGATAGTAACAGCAGTTAACAAATTACCAATTACTGGAGAGATTAAAAATCTCAGTCCAATAGTATCATCCTTCCTGCCTACTGTTATGTTAGTAAGTGTAGCTGCCTTAATGCCTGCATTAGTCGGTCGGAGTGAAGCTCTAGTTAGACACTGGACGAGAAGTGGGATGAATCGAGCTGTTATGAGAAAAACTTTACTTCTTCTGTTGCTCATGGTTCTGATACTTCCTAGTCTTGGACTGACCAGTGCCCAAGCTTTTTTAGACTGGACAGTGAATGCTGGGAACAATACAGGAAGATGGGAATGTGTCTTCTTACCTGATCAGGCATGTAACTAATGATTACTAAACGATTATAATATATAGTACATATAAAGCATTTCTATAATGCACTTGCAGGGTGCACTTTTTGTCAACTACGTGATCACAGCAGCATTATTAGGAAGTGGTTTGGAGCTGGTCAGATTTCCTGAACTGGCTCTGTATACTTTTCGACTGTGTATAGCAAGAAGTCGTGCAGAACGTATCCACGTTAGAAGAGCAGTTTTGTGGGAATTTCCACTAGGTGCTCATTACGCATGGCTGCTATTAGTATTTACTATGACTACTGTGTATAGTGTGGCGTGTCCTTTGATAACGCCATTTGGATTGCTCTACCTTTTAGTAAAACACCTGGTAAGTCTAATTACATAATTTACTTTGTACAACAGAAATCTGTAGTTGGTCAACAAACCAAAAATTCTCTTTGCCAAGCTTAACGTGTGGCGAATCAATAGAAAACTATTTGTTACCTTTAACAAGAGTAATGACAGCTAGGCGCATGCTGCTACGAAAGTTCGTATCATGAGCCACGTGTTCTCAGTTGTCACTTTAAGCTGTTTTGTTCCTGGACCAACTGTAGGTATCAGTCAAGCTCACGATTCATATAAATTAACTTTCAATTTAGGTTGACAGGCACAATCTGTGCTTTGCATATGGTCCAAGTGTAGGTGGAGGTCAGTTAGCAGGAGCAGCTGCAGGTGCAGCGGGAGCTGCACCTGTATTGGCACAAGCTGCTCTTTTAGCATTAGGACTAGTTAGAAGAGGTTTGTCACCCTTAGCTGCAGTACAGCTCAGTGGTTTAGCTGCTAGTATTCTGGGCCTTGTTACCGGGGCTACTTTGCCTGCTTCCAAGCCGAAGGTAAGTCTTAGGAAGAGGATGTCTCCGGGTCCTACAATTTGTCATTTTCAGGTTCAAGCACCACCGCGTGATCTTGCAACTGGTCAAAGCTTCATAGCACCTGTGTTGCGCAAAAAGTTTACATATGCTTCTCCCGTAGAGACTATATCTACCGGTGGGTCCAACTCTGAACTCAGTTCACCAGTCGCAAGGAGCTCGAATCTCGATGTAGAGGAAAGTCCAAAGCTTTATCAGAATTATGGTAGACAGCCCAGAGTATAGACGGGCTGCTATCGTCTATGGCAAAAGGATATTTCAGTATAACTGAATCCACGGCATTACGTGGACTTGGTGCAATAATAAACGAAAACGAAAATGCTTTTGTTGGCGCTTTCGAAATTATAATGGAACTTAACAATGCATACTTCCGTTCAAAGTGATAAATCCACAAGCAGTATAAGATAACGTTAATCAAAGAGCATCTTCGGTGAGAACAATTTCGTAATCTTTTATTGTCGTTAATAATCTTTACTTCTAATCGTTACCCGCTCGTGATATGATAATTATTAATACTTCAAGTGCTATTATTTTCTACAATTACTAAAAAAATCTGTACATTCATCTTGTAACGCTGTGCAATAGTTTCTATCAATTTGTAAATTTATTTCTATTGATCGGTGAAAAATTCACTGGTTTATTTCAGTGCTATTGATATTATATATGATCTAATATTAGATTTTAAAGCATTATTTCCTGGGAAACGGAATTTTTTTTTTTGTTCACACTTTCATTCCAGTTTTTTGGTTTGATAAGGTGTCACGTTTTTCCTTCCGCAAGTGATTTTACATGTGTGTCTCCCACAGATTATATAAAATATTTTCAGGATAATTATAAATAAGTATGAAGGAGTTTGTACGGTCTTAAAGAGACACTGATCGGGTATTAATCAACATTAAATGTATTAAGGATAATCGATTTTTCGATTAAAACAGTCGTACAATATGTTTTTCCTTTTCTTTTTTTTTTTCTTATTTTTATCTTTAGCATCAGAAAATCATAATACTGTAATCCTATGGTACACTCGCGTCAAATTGTCCCATTGATTACCCTTATCGGTTTTGAAGGTAACGCACAATCTTAATTATGACTGTAAATTAACACATTTAAAAAAAGAATTGCGAGCTTCTACTTTGACTTGATTAATTCGGCCTAAGTTTTTACTTTACTCTCAATTCAATAAAACCAAATATGTGGCTTGGTAATTGATTCTACATTATTTTTACATTTACCTATCTCGTGGCTACGAATACGAAAAATTCGGGTAGCTTTGTATTCCAGAACGATCTAAGCCAATTTCTTGGCAGCCAGATAAGCAAAAAAAATGATTATGTATTATTGATCTAAAAATTTGTTTTCTTTGAAAGAATTTTAATTTCTTAATCATTCTTATTACGTATGTATTAATGATAAGCAGAAATCATATGCCGTACGATCAATACCTACCTGATAAACGATGAAAACATTGTAAATTTGTTACAGCGAATAAAATTAAGTAATATTTATAGAAAACATAATGATTTTTTCCTTTTAAGTACGAACGGACGTCCTAGACACAATAATGAACAATTTTTTCAAAGATTTTCATTTTTTTTTTGTAGTAAGAAAACTGGTACCTACTGTAATATATATGTATATGTATATATTTTTACTTCTTAAAGCATAAAAAAATCAGTTGACAACTTCCGCTCGGTAACAATAAATTTGGATAATAACAAATTCTTGAAATTGCAATGATGACGATGTGTGATATTAAAAAAACCACAATTTAATCATCAAATGCTTTGATGAATGACGAACAGGGAAAACAGTAGAATCTTCTGGCAGTCTTTAAAAAAACTGTATTTTGGTCTAGGCGCCATCCTTGCTCTTGATTATAAAATAAAATGATCTTACCGTGTATTCCTTTCAAAGATAACATATTAAAATTCGTCAACACCAGTAACTATCGGTCAAGAGAATCGAAGAGTGAATTCTAAAGACTCCTTGTGAACAGATATCCCCCCGATAGTAACTGTGTATCATCAATAGAAAATTAAAAGTTTCATATAAGGCAGTGTCAAAATGCTTATTCTAACATCATAATAGTCCAAATGTCTGAGACGCTTCAACATGAAAAATAAAAATAAAACTTGGGCCCCACTAACGTATATCCTGCTAGATTACTTTGTGGCAGCTAGTAGTTAGAAAGCAACGAGCCACTCTCTTAAATAGAAACTGTCATCCCCCGCAACAATCTCAATAATATATATATAACCACCCAGTTAACCCCAATAAAATCCAAATGATCACCAAGATGTAGAAGATAACCTTACTATCCAGGAGACTAGACAGATTGGTTCCCCGTTATGTTTGTTTTCTATATATCATTAAATTACCAGTCCGTACACTTTCATTCACTTTGCTACACCACAATTACATAAATCTCATTCACATCCAATGGCTCAGCCATGGACACTCATCAGTCTTGCTCCTCGGTTTCGTCGACAGTCTCGCCGTTGTTATTTATCCTCAAGTGGTCTGGTTAACCTCAACCAAACTTCCGCCGATAATAGCTTCCAGTTGACTAGACGTCAGAGCATTCAGTGTTCTAATTCTTTCCTCCTCGCGCTGCATTCTCAATGATATACGATTCGACACTCTTTTCCTTGATACTCCTGGCCCAACTTCCGGTTCGCCCTTAGACGTACTTCCGCTTTCCTCCTCGTCATCCTCCTTCTGCGACTCTTCACCCTCTTCGCTGCTCAACTGAACCTGCGACGTATATTTCCGCTTAGGTGGACCCTTGTCAGGCCTAAGAACGGAAGGCAACTCAACAAAACGTCTAATTTACTTCTAGAACAAACAAATAAACAAATGAACAAAGGGATGCCCAACTTAAATAACCGGAAGCTACAGTGGATTCAGAGACTACGTGGATCTTGTTTCATCTTCTTGCTTCTGCCGATGTCATAGAGACACACATTTGGTACGAGGACAAAAGTAAGAAATATTACTTACTGCTATTTACTACGTTATAAGAACACGGAGGCTGATGCAAAAGTTCCCAGGTCTCTCTTTAGCAATAAATACCAATTGTGGGGGTAGAGAAATTAAAGATAAAGACGTTACACCAAAGTATTCAGGATAAAGGGATTCTCTTGTTTTCCGCGAGGAAACAGTCATTGAAACCAACAAGGAAATAGGGACGATGGGTCGAATAAAAAATAATTAAAAAAAAAAAGTCATTTTTGTATCCAGTACGTCTTTCTTTTTTTTTTATCCTTATATCTCTTGCTTTAGAGACACGAGGTACGAGGCCGATACATTAATTAACAAATCATAATAATTCCTCCGCATTCGAATTAAGCAGCGATTAATTTTTACAGAAGAAATTTCTCGATGCCAGACATCGCGCGTTTCAAAATAAAGTAATAAAAGAACGTTATATCTTATAAAAAATAAAAAGTACAACGCATTAGATGTGCGTAAACTTGAGAAATTTAATTTTCACCTTAAAAATTCTCATTCGTACAATTATGGAAACATGATCGCGTGGCTACGTATCTCAAAGTCGTATCACTCTACGTAATTTACGATACGCCTTTACGAAAACTGATAAGGTTCTTCGATTAGAAAGCAATCGATTAATGAATTAACGTAAAGAAGAAAAAAAAAAAAAATGACATCACGGCCCACGTATGCCCAATTTTCCATGGGCATAAATCTACGACGTTTTTTAGTTGTCATAGAACCATTGCCTATTCCGTCATGCTTAGCCACCACCCACGATTCGGGGAAAGAGTAATATATAAAAAATAAAGAGCAACTAGAGAACCGAACTGCTTTGTACTAGTACAAAGTTTCACGTGCTTGATAGATGGAAAGAAAGAAAAAGATATCTAACTCGTAGAAAACTAATGCTATACGAGCATAGAGCATAGTAAAGTTTCGACCATATCCGCTTTTGCATGTTTATACGTACAAGTAGACTCCCGCAACTTCCGTTAGATTGGTATCAGACTTCTCCGATACCCCTTCTGGGGTTATGAAGACTTACACCGGTGATAGGAGAATCTTCGGCTTACCTCTACGATTGAGACTCTGGGAGAAGGTTCTCTGTGGAGTGGCCTGTTTGTTAGAATTGGGCTACTGGAACCTCTTGAAGAGCATTCCTTTTCGGTTTCTGTGTCGTTACCCGAATCCTCCTTCTCGTCTTCCAGTGGAGACTTTGTAGAAGCCGTACCTTCGTGTAGTTTACAGGTAAAACCTCCCTTGTCTCCATACTCCATGAGATTGCCATCGAGATGGGCTAAGTGTGAAAGATATAATACAATGCATAGGGCTAGTTTCACCTTTTAGGTTAGGAAAGTATGAAGTTAATTAATGTAATAACTGAAATGACTTATTGCTTACCTTGACAGAAAGCAGTGCTACAAAAAGAACAATGTGCAGACGTCCTGCGACCACATTCTGCGCAGTGATGCCAAGGACAGCTAAACCTGCTGTCGAAGTCTTCAATGTTTACGCAGACTTTGTGGTATCTCTTGTTACAAGTTTTCTGATCACACTTTAATATATCCTCGGTATTTGTAAATGAACCACCACAGAACCAGCACAAAATTTTTCGCCATCTGATAATACATATAGGATTTATCAAAGTTAATTACTGAACTTATGGGTAGAGTTGCACAAGGCACTTTACCTCCTCTGACGTTTAACTTTTTCAGCATTCTCTATTTTTTTCTGTTGTATCGTAGTCAGCTGCTGCTTCTGTACCTTGAGTCCTATAAAACCACTGCAATTTGGTGCTCCGCAAAGACATGGCTTTCTTGTTTCACCATCGCAGGCTAAATTGTAATTAAACGTAAGCTCTTCCCCAGGATCTATATCTCGTAGAGCGAATAAACCAATCCTCGTGTCACCATTCACCGTCCACTTTTGTGTCTCGCAATTTGGCTGACACGAATGATCTGTAATCAATATTGCAGTGAAATTAGAATCACAAACAAGAATGACAGGTTTTCAAGAACGAGAATACTTACTCATAAAACGACTCAAATTGCCCTTAGGTTCTGCATCTATCATTCTATAATTATCTATAGTCAGGAAATAAAAGTTCTCGTTTTTTAGCTCTTTTTTGTGATTCAATCTACGCTTGTACTCAGCCTCGTCGATGACTTCACCCACGTATTCAATGACAAATTGGCCGGCGTTAATAAATTCAAGACTCCTGAGTCCCCAACCGCGACCAGCAGTATGGAAAGGCTCCATACCAGGGTACTGCCGTCTGACAAAATCTTGATTTTTACACTTTGATCCAGCAGGACAGATTGCAGGGTTACATTCGACAGAAAGAATACGATTAAGACAGTCCGTATCCGGCGCACATGGATTGTCCCAGTCTGCATCACAGTCACAAGCTACCATACTCTCTACCTCGGTAGGTTTAACGTTACCCACCGGTTTATTAACCTGGTGCGAGAAGGAATGTTACGTTTAAAGAATTTCATCAGGAATGATAACGACTTAATGAAATCATATGACATACTTTTAATTTGACGTATGGTGGAGGTTTCAGTCTTGGTCCATACTCCTTGGCGGCAGCCCTTTCAGTTTTTAAACGCTGATGAACCTCGTTGGCCTCTTCCAGGGCTTTTCTGTAGGCTTCGTCCACGTTTCTTTTACCGGCAGTGACTTTTGTATTGGCGTCACCATCTTGGTACAGGAATGCCCTTCCCCTAGGAAAGTTAATTTTAATATATATCTATATTCGACTACACCGAGGTTACGAAATCAAAGACGTACCTATGGACCCAGTAATAATTATTAGTTCCTAAGAACATAACACAAAATTCTCCTGGACTGTGGGCAATCGCAGCCACATTCTGGGGAACTTCATACGGATAACAAATACGTGAAGGCCACCAACGATAATTACCGAGTTTGACCCAGACAACTTCACCGTAGAGCGGTAATCTGCCAGTCTCACAATCTTCGCAAATAAATGCACCGTCGGGTGCGTCGATACCTACGATAAGAAGAAAATAAAGAATTAAAGAGGAAGTTTTAAGGAATTCCTTTTGATCAACAATTAGGCTTATTTACTGTGATCTCACCTAGACATTCTGGATGAAAGGATGTTGGGCACGTGTCGCAGCATATGAGACTCCCACCACGAGTGCACAAGAAGCACCAAGCTGCATTCAAAGGAGGCTGAGGCGATTTAAGGTGCTTGGGACAGACGACCTGGCTGCCAGTTAATATAACCGAACCAGCGGGTATACACGATGTCGAGGTGTGATAAGAGGAAGGGCAGCGAACGCAGCGTGCTAATTTTTCAGCGGTGGAACGCGAGTGACTATCCTGAGGATTGTCTGAACTACAAGTATGACATACGTGATATGGACATGAGAGACGACCGCCCTGCCAGTGAGCCTAAATTATGAAATAGAAAGTGAAAAAAAGGAATAGTAAAAGGGACCATGTAAGAACTTTAAGAAATATGGAATTAGTTCGAAGGACTAGAAAATAACTCACTTGAGGCCATGCCTTTAAACAGGCTGGATGATAGTGCTTTCCGCAAGCTAATACAGAGCACCTTATCCTATCAGTTTCTCTTTCGTTGCATATGAAACATGCTGGTGCTACGCCAGATAAACAGTCTATGCATTTGAATGTTTCTTCTTCCGATTGCTCATCGCTCTTTCCTGTAATTAATATTAATTAAACAATTGAACACTAATTTTGATATAGGTTATACTATGGGACTCGTACCGTCCCCTTTATCATTGCAGTCATTATCATCGTCCTCAACATGATTTTCCTTTGTTTCCACTTTCCCATTTGGAATATCGTCTTCAGCGATACTACCATCCATACTGTGTTCTGGACTAGATTCGCCAGGTTTCACACAAGATAAATGAAAGTAGGAATAACAAGGTCCTCGACACCTAGTCAGTTTACCAGTTTTCTCGCAAATCTGACAAACGCGCTCTAGTTTTGTTCCCTTGAATAGGTTATAGGGTCTTGTCTTTTTCACTGTCTCAATTCCACTTGTTTCTTCACTTTCGTTTTTATCCACTTTATTCCCCATTGCACTCAATTTCTCAGCTTTACTTACAACTAGGCTTATTTTCTCAGCCTTACTTGTCATTGATGATAATTTCTCAGCTTTACTCGCCACCAGACTAACCTTCTCACTTTTTGACTTTAATCTTTTGTTTTCCCTAGGAGTTACAACTTCCTGACTGTCTGTTTCATTCTCGGTTAACGTGTCCGTCGGCGTACTACTTCTGGGCTTCATACTAGACTGATACTTCCTTCGTAGCAAAGGGTTTAACGCATCCCAAGTTTTTTTTAAATACCGTCTTATTTCTGCCTCCGTAGCATCAGGCTGCTCGTCCTCTACCATATCTCGGTTTCGCTCGAAATAAGTTTCAAAGTCTCCATCTGGTTCCTTTTTACGTCTCTTGGGTTTTGGCTTTGGCGCTGGTGCTGCTTCATCACTGGAATCCTTATGACTTGACGGTGGAGTTGGCGGTGTTTCTGCATTGATGCTGATGTCGTTTTTCTCATTATTTGCTTCCTCTTCACGCTTCTGCCTTTTCAACTTTGATTTTTCTGAAATCTCTTCTTGGTCCCCTTCATTTGACTATATTAATATGTAATGGAAAATGAAGCGATAACAAACTATTGATGAGTTCACGAGTCCTTATAGGACCATGCAACTTATAGGTACAGTAGAAACTTACACTGTCTTCCTTATTGCGTTTCGAAAGAGGCTCACTCGAATCAATCGAAAGTCTCCTTTTCCTGGGCTTATCGTTCAGTTTCATGACTCGTGGCGATTTTGACTTGGACTCCCGCACCGTAGGTTGGAAGACTTCAGCTCTTTCTAGATCTGTCATAGGTAAAACCTCCGCAGCTTCCGAAATCGCTCTCTCCCATTTTGGTTTTATTCCTGGTTTGACCAGAAATGCTGCTGCATATTTCGGATCCTTCTTTTTCATTGTCTGAGTGACCGACTCAGCAAGCTTTTGAAAATCGTCAAAACCGGTAAATGGTATCATTGAGTTCGACGAGACCCAGCTGTGGCGTCCCTTATCGCCGAAATATTGAACGTGTATCATTATCGTCTGTGCTCTGCCGGTTGCTGATTAAGAAATTTTTCAATGAATGCCAAAATTGAATTTAATGACTTAAGATCAACAAAAAATGGAGCGTCCATAATTTATAGTGCTGAATTATTATTAGTACAGGGCTAAAGTGCATGAAGGTTAATGAGTTAAAGCATCTTTTAAAGTATTAGGCAACGCATAGAAACAGTCTATTTGGAGTGGCAGGGACTCACATCTTTTAGCCATTTTCATAATTAATCTGACCAAAAATGATTGATTATAAAAAAAAGTATAATTTACAGTTTGGATACTTACATTTTGTTCTGTGGTAAGAAAATGTTGCAGGATCCAATGTTACAACACATGGCCAAAAAGGAAAAGTACCAACTCGTGCCCAACCTAATTGACCCACCTTCCATTTGCAGTCTATCGATTCTCTGTCTACTTTCGGAACAGAGGCTTCTTCGGTTATAGGAATATTTGTTTCTTCTACAGATGGAGCCATTGGAGGTTCTTCTTGTTCTGGCTTTTTACTGTCCTTGAAACTATTGTCTAACGTACCATTGGCATTTTCAATAGAAGCCTGAGCTCTACGTATTTTTGGTATTTTAGAATTCTGCAAGAAGACAAATATTTCCTCCAAAATGCTTGTATATAACAGTTGTACATAATATTCCAAAAGAAATACAATTAAATCATAATTAATACATAACGTAACATTGCTAATTGTGTGAAGTATAATAAATGTACAAAAGAAAATTGAAATATCTTGATATTGTCATCCTAGCAAAACTTACCATTGTAAACATGGCGAATGTGACGTAATATAGCACCTTCATTAGTCGTATAAAATTCCAAACAAAAAGCCACTGTAATATTAAAAAGAACTAACTAATCAAGCCTGTATATATTACGTCGCATTAGCCATGGTATTAGAGCCTTTACCAAGATATTAAAGAATAGCCAATAAAGAAACAACAACAACAACAACAACAAACCTTTGGAGAAGAGACAATAGGCATGTTCTTAGGAGACTTGGGTTTAATAGCACGACCGTAACGGCTAGTACCAGGTGAATTGATGTTTGAACGTAAATTACTCTTTTCGTTACTGGTATCCAATGCCTCTCTCGAATCCTTGTCGCTTTTGTCATGATCGCTTGACTCTGAATTTTCCGTTGAACTCTCTTCATGAGCCTCTGCATCAGACGAGCTCATAGTGACCCGCTAGAAGAGGATATCTCGTATCCCAATAAAAGAGATCCTCCAGATCATGGAAGTTTAACTTCCCACGAGTCGTTCGATGCAAATTACAGGAACACCAAGCGTACCTTCGAGACGTGTACGTCGAAAACAATTTCCACTACCGCTGAAAATAGCCGCGATGGCCGATTTTTCGAGGGTTACCTCAATTCTCCAAAATATGCCACGTTTTCATGTGCCAAACGTACTTCCAGCAACAAGCTTCACTTCGGCTTCTACGAAATAGATGATATTTTGATTTTTGCTCTAGTTAATTATTATAATTAATGATTGTACCTCGACCTCACGGGATAGGTTTCCCGCGATTTTGGCCGATCTCTTCGTAACCAAAGCTTTTTTCTTATTCCTTTTATCGCACCAACCTTAGGGACTTTTTATTCTCCTTCCTTCGATCATTAAACAGTCCGTTTTTTAAACCCAAAATCACGAGAGCTTGGCTATTCCGTTGAGTGTTTATATAATTTTCACGTGGCTATTCAGGCTGAAGGTAAACTATTAAATATAGTGATGAATAAATACGATTTCAACGGCATTTAATTATCGCACTGCCCGCCTGCCTGCCATTGTCACTGATTGGTGGGAAGAAGAAAATATGGCATCGCCAATCTCCTTGTTGGAATTCCCTAGGTCTTTTTACTCCAATTTTATTTGATGCTTCGAAATGACCTACCAATTTATCAACAATAGATGTCTGTCAGTCATTTATGAGTATCGAGTAATTTGGAAATTAAATATTTATGCATATCTTGTAGCACCTTGACATAATGATTGACAATGTTATGGGTATGGCAATTTACACAACATAATCATCTAACTGTTATTTTATTTGTCGACAAGATTACATTTTGTAATGTTTATGCAAAAGTTATGAATGAAAACAGATTAATATACTGTATGTAAATGACATTTTATAGACACTGTTTCATTCAGCGTTTACAGAACTTTGCTACTACATGTTTTTCAGCATCAAAGTCAATTAACTCTCTGAGACCATTGTCTCTAGCTTGGGCTTTCAAATCCTTTGTAAATTTTTCCAAATCATCTTTGCGCAATTCTGTTAAGAATTTTCTTGACTCGATTAACATTTTTCCTCCTGCTTTTAATAATGGTGCTATATTTTCCAATTGGTTTGTCATATTGTGTGATAGCCAGGCGACGTGGAACTTATTCATAAATTCTAATTTATTCTTGTAATTATCCAGTGCTGTTACAGGGTGGATGATTATCTGCAATGAAGATAGTCACTTTAATTTAAAACTTCTTTTACTCCAGACACAGTTAACTTCAAGAAATTGAAATACCTCAATGTCAGGAATCAGTTTCCATGAAATGGTTTCTCTCATTCTTGAAATCGTATTGCCAAAACTCCAAGATTCTTGTTCAATTTCACTGTCGGGCATCTCGGTTACTATGATACCATTTAAGATAGATGGATCTCTGTGTGCTGCCACCAATTCACTGCACAGTGGTTCATTTGTTCTTATTTCATGAATTACCTGTAAAACTTCCTTCTCTGCTGTATCCGTTGCCCTTAATTTCTGCTTTCTAAATTAAAAATACAGAATCAACTAACATATAATGATAATCCTATGAAACGCATTACTTGTTTTTCTTTTCTTCAGTCTCCTCATCTAGAGCCCATGTCAAATAAGGGCCATTCGTTATGTCCCCCAGGTAGGCATAATGAAAGAAACCATCTCCCTGAGGTAAAATATTACTAAGCAAAGTTGGATTACTTCTAGCCGGTTCTCCCTCCAACCAAGTAAACGCAATTCCATTATTTCTCCAAAATCTAATTCCAATATAATTTATCATTATAAAATAAGTACTATCACTTTCATAATGTTCTGTTAATATTATTGAAGAAATATTACCTGTACTCTTGTATAGTTAAATTATTAAGCCCTCGAGGCTTCAATACCATATGAAAGTCCCAATCAAAAGCACCATCCTTATAATCATATCGAGTTCCTAATAATTTTCTCACTCTGCGATCCCAATACTCAACAATAGGAACACCCTCGCAGGTAGCACGTCCCCAAAACCTAGTGAAATATTATAAAAATATCCTAAAACCCATTACTATTCAGACATTTGTATCAATAGAAAACAAAGTTACTTAAAAATCCATTCCAAACGATCTCTGTCCCTATGTTTTAGTTTATCCAAACACAGCCAGGGACACTCAATTGTTTTTGTCGGTATGTCAACCAAACTATTTGCACGTCTGGCCAAATATTTAGCTGTTGCAGGTCTCAGTAACGTATTTCCCAAAATTTCCAAATAATACTGCGTAGCTTCCTGCAGACCTAATTCCATAAGAAACATAGAAACAGTTAATAGAGCACCGCAGCACTTAAGTTCCTCATGAAAACTCAATACCTAAATTTTCCTCTAAACATGTACTTAGAAGTAATATAGATCTGGCAACTTGCTCCATAGTTGGTTCGATGACATGAAATCTCATAGGACGTTTAGGATGCGTGTAAGATGATGCAAGAGTCTTTGTGATATGTCTGGCATCAGCACTTCCTACAATTAAAAATTCCAGAGGATCCTCCAAACAATTATTCTCACTTTCATGAATTTCTAGTCTCAAGTCCAACGGTGGACTATAACCCCACCACATTTTATAAAAAAAAAAAAAGAAACTTCAAATGTACACTTTATAGAAGACTTTAGTATGAAAAATATACTTCTCAGTACAAGCTTACTTCAATCATTAACATAGTAGATAGATAACTATTTACTGATGTTGCTACGGTACAACAGTTACTATAGCAACTTACGCCACTTATACTTAACAAAATTTGAGTTAATCTACTTGTTAGAATATAAATGGTAATTCTATATAATTAATGATTAAATAAAGAGTACGGATTACGGTAAACAAAGATTAATGATATGAAAAAAAAAAAATTATGGCGTACACGAGTGATCGATATCTCCCTCTAGGACATATAAAACCATTTATTGATTTATGATAATATAGATTCTGTGACAAAGATAAAAATAACGCCTTTTCAACCTCGCTCTCAACAAGGTTCCTTATTACCCTAATTATATTTAATTATTCACTAATGCAGTTCATTTATCTCTTTTTTTTTGAGCCCGCTTGTTACCACAACGTTGTAGAATGTCTGTCACGTGTCCCTTATGCTGGAATATTGCTATAAGTTGCGTCCGAGCCTCATTCATTCCTTCGCTAATTAAACTACTTCGCTGCATGTTACCCTTAATGAGCTCGTTAGCCCTTTCTAAGCCATCATCTTGCCTACCCTTATTACCTTGTTGAGATTCCAACATGGAGAGTGTACTTTTTAATTTCTCGTGCACCTGTTAATCAAAATTTACCCAAGTGAATTAATACGAATTTACTTATACTGATTCTGTATAGATCATTCGATATTTTACTGTACTTTGTTGCTTTAACTGTTGGATATACGTACTTGTTTCTCAAGCTCAGCGAGATCTTCCATTTGTGCGGTAAGATGATAGACTTTCCAGCCATTTAATTTTTGTAGTACATGTGTTTGTTGTGCTAACTCTGCCACGGAAGGCCTCCTTTCTTCGCGTGGTCTTACGTCGCTAGGACGTCTATAGTGATGGAGTCTGCCGCCCCATCTGTTCTTCCACGAAGATCCTATTTTAAAATCAGAAACAAATGAAAGTTTATTGATTCATAATGGTGACAATTGTTCATTGTATTAGTTATTATCAATTTCTTTTCGCGGTACCGTTGACAACCTTACCCAGTAAGGATGGAGTTGGTCTTGTTCGAATGGCAGCAGGTACTCGTTGGTTAGACGATTGTTTATTGGCATCTTGTTGCCCTGAGGTCTGCTTCTTCTCGTTACATTTTTCCTTTAATTCTTCCTTCAGTTCTTTTTTAATCTTTTCTTCAGTGATAAATTGCATTTCTTCCTCTGTACACCTGGCTTCGGTAAGCTCAACACCCGTAAGCTGCTGCTTACGCGGTTTCTTCCTGGGTGACATTTCTACAGTTGGATTAATCGTGATTCTAGATTGATCAGGTTCCTCGTCGAGACCTGGTGATGATGTGGCCGAGACAGTAGTAGATCCTGAACTCTGACATCCACCACCATCCCGGTCTCCTCTTGGAGAACATGGTGGGCTCGACGTAGAGACAGCAGGTGGTAAGGATGCCAGGACAGGAACCAAATTCTTTGCGACCCCTAGAATAGTCAGGTTAGAGTAGATTAGGTTAGGTCAGACGCTCCATTTATATAGAGTGCAATGAAACAAAGATAACAATACCTTTCGCAGGCGAGCTATCATGATCTCTTTTTCGGAGTATACTAGGTCTAGGAGATGCGTTAGGCTTCGTATGTGGTTCCTCGTATCCTGGTTCCACTAGAAGACGAACCGGCTGTACAGCAGTTTGTCTATATTGTGAGTAGGTACCTGATAACGTAATAGATCCTATTATTTCGTGCATAAAAGGTTAACACGGACGACAATCTTACAGAAAAGTATTTTAGCGGATGTGGAAGTGCACTTATCAAACGTAATCTTTCAGTGTGACATCAAACAAATAAAAAGAACGAAGCGAAAGACGAGGGTGGAAGCCGAGTATCCTGTGAAAATACTCCCGGGATGCTTGAATGAGAATGATAAATGAGAAGCGTTCGTTAATTCCTGATACTACGTTAATTCAAATCCCTGATAACGGACCACTCACCCGAGGGCTCGAAAGAGTAATAGGTAGTGGTCTGAGGTGCGTGCAGGTATTGACCTTGAACCGTTTGAGCTGTACTAGAAGCCGACGTAGCGATGTTCGTATTACTGCTGGACACCCTGAGATTCGATTGCTGTATCGATGGCTTCAGTTGTACCGTCTGTTGGACATTTTGCGCCTGGGGTGTCTTTATCGCAGCCTGCGTCACCCTGTTCGGTGCCAGAGGCAACGGATGGAGCGACATTCCCGTTATCCTTGCGACAGACGTAGGGGTCTGCTGTGCTACCCGGGCTACGTTTGCTGCATTTGCCGTTGTCGTGATCACTCGCGACACCGTACCGAGATTCGAAAGGGACGTGACACTTTGAACAACCCTTGGTGTTCCTTGTTGTTGCTGTACCTAGATGAAGATGAACGTGGGATGTTCAGTTGTTTGTATAGTCATTCACGCTGGTGCTGTCTATGAAGACGTTACCTGCTGCTGGGGCACCACGATACGACTCACGTTGCCGCTGGATGTTCCGCCAGTCGTACTGATTGCTAATTGCCTTCCTACTGGCTGCACGGTTACTGATGCTGTACTGGATATCCTGTTACCAGCTCCTATCACTGGTGCGGAAACGGCTATGCGGTTCACGGTCGTTGTGGTGCTCAAGGGTCTACTTGCTTGGCTGGGCTGGAAAAAAAACCATACCAAGCGTGAAAGTTTTATATTAAATATTATAGTGATCAAGTTAAGAGCTTATCACTGAGATAACGAACTTAACTTACTTGTAGAGTCTGCGTTGCTGGTCTTCCTTGTTGAGGCAACTGAGCTATGGTGGTTACTTGAGGAGTCGGTGGTCTACTTTGCGCTACTGTTAATCGCGCGATATTATTATTTGCTTGGAGAACTGGTGTTATTAATCTGGATGGTGCACCAGGAACTCCTGTGACCACAGTGGCCTGCACAGGTCGTCCTTGAGTTGGTGATACCAGTCGTGGTTGCTGTCCAGTGTATGCTGCTGTTGGTGCTCTTGTTGTTACACGATTTACCGGTGGTACTGGATGTCTTTGGGGTTGTGCATATACGACAGATGTTGTTTTAGGTTGCCATTGAGGATTTGACACTGTTGTGTTTGGTCTGTAATGAAGTTGAGACTTAATTGAGGCTCCGATGAATTAGAAGTATACCAGAGTTGTGTGATAAATACCCAGGTCTCGCTATAGGTATAGATTGTCCCGTACTTGCACGGACAATTGGAGTAGCTACTGTTGATCTTGGGGCTGAAATGTTTGCAACAGCTGCTGGCCCACGAGGTACATGATAAGTAGCTGGGATTGTTGTAACTATTTGCTGCGATTGCTGTCCTTGCTGCTGCCCTTGCGATTGACTTTGACGTTCTACCGTACTTAACATTCCAGGCGATATTATTCTAACCGTGGAGCCAACTGAACAAAGCTGTAATAACAGTCGGACGTAGTATTATTTAAAGTTATTTCTCAGGATTACATGCAAGATGATATCCTTACCGTTGTTGTCATCTTGCTTGGTTCTGTCGTCGATGTTGTGCCAGGCTGTGCTAATGATTTCATCAGGGACAGCTTGGAGTTCAATTCCAAGGATACAGATTTACCTACTAATCCTGTAGGTGTTCCCACTGATCCAACAATGGTCTGTGTTGGTTGGATATTTTGCACACTGCCTTGAGCAACATTTTGAACAGTCTGCAGAGTCTGTATATTCTGTATCGTTGTTAGATTTTGCGCCACAGTTTGTACCACACTTTTTGGTACCCTTTTCTCACCACTTCCATCTACAGGATTCATGTTTGGATCTACCACTATTACTCTGAATTCAATAAAGAATTATATCAACCTTCGAAGCACAATAATGCAATGAAATTTATTAAAAAAAATTAACTTATCACCTTTAATTAAAACTGGTAAACATTGTTTACGAGTATATGAAAAATTGTGTATTAAGATTAATTGAAAATAAGTCTTATTGTAAGAAATTTGAGTCACACATCCGTCAGAAGTAAACAATATGAACAAGTTATGAAATATGTTATTATTAGTCTTTTTGACAGACAGAAGCTGGGCATTTTTATCTGATAAGATGAAAAACTGCAAATACCTGCACTGAACAGTAGCACTGTTACAATATTATTGAAGCAATAATTATATAAAAGTCGTCTTTCAATTGGGTTTTGGTTTTTCATTTACTTCTTTCACAGAAAACATTTTACAAAGGACATAGCAACCTCGACATTATTGCAAACGAAGATTGGATACTCTTATGTTGAAGGACAAATATGTACCCACGTTTTGCACTGCCCCCATATCTAATGCGCAGAACTAAAATCGAGTATCCCTAGAAATACTGGCGGGAATTTTGAAAGCGCTCCTAAAGGGAAGCTCTCAATTGTTAATAAATTTAAAGTCCGTTCAATCAGTTGCCTGTAGAATTTTAATAAACGATATTCATACACGTTGTACCGATACTATTTTCTTTTACTAAGGACTGAAGGCAAATATTTAAATCATGCGGTCGATACTGCAGGAATCTGATGTACTGGCGTAACTTGAAAATGCTGTTATCTGTGAATTGAAGCAGCTATTAAAATTATCCTGGAATAAACTGTAACCAGTTGTTGCCGCTGGTTTCATCGGATTTTGTAATTCCAAAGTACGTTTACTGCATGGAAGCTCGACAGAAGGAGACAAAACTGTAACCTAGAAATCCTGAGAAATCGGTTCTGATATCGTGTCAAGTAATAGTTCAAAAATGTGCCGCGAGCGGTGCTGAAGCTAGACAAATCTATTCGGAAGAGTACCTATCTTTTAAAAGTTCCTTCCTTCCTTCCTTTCTTTATGGCTGACTCCTCAAATGAGATGTGCCAGTCTTTTAAAAGTTATGATTAACCTGTCCCCGTGTTGGCGTTAGACAATACCGTTATATATTTTAATAAAATATTTCGACAGACATACTAAGTATATCAGTCGAATTAGACAGAGGAATGTTTCGTCTTCTCTGGTTTTTTTTGTCGCGTTACGTAGGTCGACGATTTCCACCTACGCAAAGTTAGCCGCTCTATTTAGACTTTTACCATTTCTCTTTGTACCAATCTATTGATAGTCATTTGCAGGGTTCAAATAGAGTTAGCTAATCAAATTAGTTGATTCCGTTCAAATCTCAATTTTAATTGGATAACTCTATTTCTATTACAACTTCTATTAACTATAATCATTCTGGAGATTACAGAGGTAGATGTTTAGAGATGAGTTAAAAAAAATTGTTTCGTAAAAATTTAATAAAATATTTTAACCGCATTATACACTTTCTGTTACAAGAATACAATAAACTCCCCCCCCCCCCTTTGTTGCTAAGTTTCTTCAATCGAACACAGCACCTGCAAAATTGCTTCTCTCCGGCTCTATTGTTCGGTGGTAAAATCTTGCGAATACCTGTTGTCGAAGCGAATTTTTTGAGGCTGTATTAATGATCTGCCAGTTTCTTGATCATTTTATATATTTTCTCAAGGACAGAATCTTCCGCCTTTCATTCTTTTTCGCTTTCAGGGATATTGTATTAACTCTGACATGCACGCCATTAGGCACGAAAAAATGTAACGAGGTTGATGCAGAGAACGAGGTCCTGGTCTGCCGTTTCATTTCTTTTATTAACTCGTATACTCGTATAATCTAAATCTTGATTCGAGAAAGAGGTGAGGAATTAAAATTAACTAGCGCATATTATGGTAAAACGGTTTGCTCCATTTACGTATTGAAAAAATTTGTGGCCCTGAAAAGGGCCCTTGGATTGTGTACGAAGAGTCGCTGAGAGTTGGAGTATCAAATTAACCACCAAAGCCATAGAGGGTGCGTCCTTGACGCTTC
>JASANN010000003.1:342679-421219 GCA_031762395.1 Calameuta pygmaea | reverse complement strand
CCCCCCCACTCTCCGCCTACTCCCACTAACCGAGCCCTGCGCGACGGATTTGCGCGCACACAATTTTAGGCAACTTCCAGTGCTTCTAAATATGCTTGCTCAAAATTTCCGATTTCTAAGTGTTAATATATTACTTTATTGATTTAATTAATTATTTTAATGTTCAAAACACCTAATTTATTAATATTTCAATTTGAACGTAATTCATTTTCTGTATTCTACAATTTCAATTCAATTTTTATCTACTCTGTATATTCTGCGAGGTCTCGATTTAGCCTCGATTTTATATTTTGAATAAATTATGAAAATAAATCAAGATCCAATAATTTTTAGTAGTATTTGGAAAGCTTTATTCAATTTTTCGAATTTTCAAAATTTCTGTGCAACTAATTTTTTTCTGTTTCTCTTATTCCTTCTTCTGCTTATTCCTTTTTGTTTATTGATGAAACATTTTTAAAAAATTAAGGTCCTACATGATGTCAAGTTGGCAACGCACTTTCTTAAAAATGTCTCAAAAATGTTTCAACAATGGGCTTTTTCAATAGTTCTGGAGAAGCTCTGTAATTCCTGGTCTCGTTATAAGCGTTGCTTTCGAAACCAGCGGTGAATAGCGGAGAACCTCTGCCCACCAAGCTACAGGTTCGTGTTCACATTTCGCTCGGCTACGACGGAATTCGCATTGTCGACGAAGGCGATGATCACAAAATCCTACTCCCGGACTGGCCGCTACGATTTATCGCCATGTTTTTGGTATCTCCTAAAACCGTAGCGTTGACCACGTCCTTACTCATCTCCGGCGTTGTGCATCTCACTACTCATCTCTGTTCGTGGTATCCACAGTTTTGTCTCATTTTGTATAGCGTCCATGGTTTACTGTAAATTTAATTTTTTTTCTGGTTATGTGATGTTTCATAGGGTAATAGCATATTCAAACAGGTCATTTATATTGAATTATTACAGAAAAGTTTTCATGGATTCTACTCGAATTGAATGTGATGCAGTTAAGAAAATTTCCAAACGTACAGACGTTATCAAGGAAGGGAAAGCTGAGATTCTAGTTGCTGAAAAGAATGTATTTTATAACCCCGTGCAAGAATTTAACCGGGATCTTAGGTACAGTTTATTTATTTTTAAAATGTGTATTGGGAATTGTTTAGTACTTTTATTTTTATATAAATATTATATTTCAGTATTGCGGTGATATCCCTCTTTTCAAAAATTAGATACAAGTCTGTGCTTGAAAAGAAAGATCCAAAGTTGAAAGATAATGGAATACATATCGAGGATATTAATTTACAAGCTGGATTAAAGAATGAGGTGGATAGACATTCTTAAAAAATGTAATTTAATGAATTGTAAAAGTTTTACTTGATAGTATTAATGTTATTTGCTTATCATTCATTCCTTAGGATGGAATTACGGTATTGGAAGCATTATCTGCAACTGGTTTGCGCAGTATAAGGTATGCTAAAGAAATCCCTGGAATTAAGCAGATTACAGCTAATGACATTTCTGCAAAAGCAGTCGATAGTATTAAAAAAAATATACAGCACAATGAAGTAGAAGATTTAATAACTGCGAGTCACGATGATGCAACGTACGTAATTGCAAAAACAAAATCAATCAAAAGAATATCAATTCACTATAAGTTCATTTAATTTGCAGCATGCTTATGTATCGGAGCAGGAGAAATCGTTTCGATGTTGTTGATTTGGATCCATATGGATGTCCATCCATATTTCTAGATAGTGCTGTACAGTGTATTGCAGATGGTGGATTGCTTTTAGTCACAGCAACCGATATGGCAGTGTTAGCTGGTAATTCACCAGAAACCTGCTATGTGAAGTACGGTGCGATTTCTCTGAAATCCAAAGCTTGTCACGAAATAGTAAGAATCGGTTCTACAGATTACACATCCAAAATGATGTACAAATGGTAGTTAAATTAATTGTCAAGCAAGAGCTTACTATATAACTTATTTCTAAATTAAAAATTAAAAATTTATATTTGCTACAAACGTTCACAAATATTTTTGTGACTCGCAGGCTTTAAGGATACTGCTGCAGCACATCTCGTGTCACGCAGGACGTTACGGCCGATATATTCAACCAGTATTGTGCATCAGTGCAGATTTCTACATACGAGTATTCGTACGAGTTTTCTCCGGGCAAATAAAATGCAAAGCTAACACCAGCAAATTGGGAATGATATATCAATGTGTAGGATGTGAGACCATGACAATTCAACCACTTGGTGCAATTAAACCAAATGGAGGTTATAAACTGGCTAATGGACCTGTGGTGGATCAGCTGTGCAAGCATTGTCGGCATAAACACCATGTAAGTAAACAATGCATAATTAGATAATATCTTAAAGTTTAACTATAAAATGATTTTAGATCGGTGGACCAATATGGCTAGATCCTTTGCACGATCAAGCCTTCATTTCAAAACTCTTGTGTACTCTTGATGATATGGAGTTAGGTACTTTAAAAAGAATACAGGGTGTCTTAAATGTTGTACATGAAGAATTAGACGTACCATTGTATTATACACTTGATCGTTTGGTAAACATTTATTAATGAATCACATACTTTTGCATTACTTTACGCATAGCTAAATATTTAATCTGTATCTGTTAGATGTCCATTGTACGATGTCATACTCCAACTATTCTAGCCTTCAGGTCGGCTTTAATGAATGCAGGTTACAAAGTGTCATTCTCTCATGCCAATAAGGTGTCGATAAAAACAGATGCGCCAAATGAAGTTATATGGGACATTGTGCGAACATGGGAGAAGGTAATGGTTTCTTGTTTTCTTTTTCAAATTTCTAGTAACATTTTTGTTCGCACTCATATAACAAGACCCTACTTCCACTCAAGGATCATCCTGCCAAACGTGAAAAACTTGATGAAAACAGTCCTGCTTTAGCTATTCTCACCCAGGAATGTACTAAAGAAATTTCATTCGACATACATCCTCTAGCTAATCCTCTTTCACGACAAAAACATTTGACCCGTTTTCAAGAAAATCCAACTTCCTTCTGGGGACCAGGTACACGTTCCACGACAATGTAAGTATCTCTGCTCTGCATACTTATACAATTTATACAGTGAATTATATTTTCATTGAAATAACTTTCAATAGGGTTCAGTCAGATAGATCAGATTCCAAGAAAAAGCGGAATCAGAATAAAAATTCAAAAAAGAAATTATCTGCGGTAACGGAGAAGATCGAAGAGATAAATGAATCTGATGAAACTATAATTGAACAAGGACCACCTGCCAAGCAGGCTAAACAAGAATCGTAAATGAAGCGTGTATACGTAAAAAAATACTTTTTATACATTGTAAAAAATGCTTATAATAAAAACAACGGATGAGAAGATCCAACGACGTAATAAAAGTTTTATTTAGAACAGAAAAACATGGATTATTGGCTTTAACTATAATAATGAATTATTCGTAAAGTTAATCTTAGGTCAATTAGTAAAACTCAAATTTTATTGATTTATGTTTTTGTTAAATCTAAAACCCGATTATTAAATTCTGATCATATACTATGTGGTGGAAAAATTATAAATCTTTCTGATACTGATATCCATGGTAACGCGATGTCACAACTTTCCACCATTTGTAGCAAACAGTTGTTTTGTTATCCTACTTTGTCCATTATTATTCGTAGTAAAACGGAGGTCAATAACGCGAAAAAAATGAGTGAGGATATAAAGTTTATTGTCACGGAATTAAATAAATTATTCGGAAGGAATTACAACTTAATCTCATTCGATGCTCTGAACTCAGAGGATCTCTTGCAAGTATGTCAAACAATTTTTTTTTTTTCAAATAATTTATACTCCAAATACTATAAATATTTTATTATTAATATTTGCAATAACTATTAGATCCTGAGCGATGTCTTATCAGAGATTGAACAACCAGACGGATCTAGGATTGATGTAAGAACTGAAACTCCTGAGCAAAGTTCAGTCCGTATTTTTTCAGCTTTGCGGATATTGAAATACCAGCCCAATTCCGATCCAGTAATATTCAGGTATAATGAACTGTTTTATATTGAAATTTCTATAATCTGTTAATCAATGCAGTTTCGAAATCTTAGACAAGGTCTCGTAAGAGGAGATGCAGAACCAATTTATGCCGTTCTTAAATGGCTTCTATCAAATATGCAACTGGCTCGCCAAAGAGCTTATCTGGCACGTTTTCTAGTGAAGGTGGATAACTAAAATTACTTATCAGGAAGTCTCGTTATTCATTATCAATAAAACTGGATGATATTCCAGGTGGAAATACCACCAGAGCATCTTGGTGATTCAGAAATGGCTTCCTTGTATGATCAGTACTCTAGGCTGGTAGAGGAATTCAAGATGGTTCATAAGGAAAGAGAAGCTGGGAAAAAGGTACTAATTTTAAATAGATGGCAATTTACAAAAACAGTTAATATCATATCCATCGTTATACAGGGTGGAGAAGCATCTGCTGAATTAAAAGCAGATTTGGAAGCAATGGAAAAAGAACGCGAAGTAAGAAACCGTCATGTTTATAATAAATTATCATATAGTTTTCTTAAGTATCTCAAGTAAAAATATTATTGAACAACATAGGTAGTACTGGGTCGAGTAGAAAAAATGAAAATAAGAGCCGAACCAGCGGTTCATCTGCTTGAAGCAGCACGAAAATTGCGTATCGAAAGAGACAAGGAACGAGAACTAATTGTACAGAAAGAACAACAGCAAGATATTATGGTGAAGCTGCAGGTAAAATTATTAAAGCTTTCGCACTTTCATATACTGTACTTAATTATGAATTATTGTCAGGTATCGCTCCAGAGAGCAGAGCGCGAATTACAGACATTAAAACAAATGGGAGCTGGACTTACCTCTCAAGCTTTAATTCAACGCCTATCCGAAGAGGTCATGGTGCAAAGTGTTGTTACCAAAGAAAGACTTCCATCCGAATTAGCTGCTAAAAAGGCACACGTTAAAGCACTAACTACGGTAGTGAAGTCACCACATTTAGGACCAGATGAAATTGTTGCTTTGAGAAACAGACTGGACATTGCTGCTCGAGAAGTGCAGGCATTGGCTGAGAAAAAGGTAAATAATCTATATTTCCAGTAATGTGTATATTGATATTAAGTTTTTATGTAAAAAATAATTATTGATAGGCTATAGCAGGTGGTGCGGATAAAATGGCACCTTTTAGACAACAAGCTGCAGCAATTGCTGGAATGAAACGAAATGCATTGGATAAGCTAGAACGAGCTGAGGCTGCAATGACGGACTTAAAAGTCAGATTGGAAGAGAAAAGAGAGGAAGCGAGACGTTTGGCTGAAGAACCAGCACCTAGAGGAGATGAACTCAAACGATATGTTGCTCGTCTTAAAACTAAAAGCGCTTTGTACAAACGTCATAGAGCTGAATTAGCAGGACTCAGAGCTGAGAATGGAGTGCTTAATCGAACACTTGTTATTTTGGAAGCGCAGGTACACCAATAGATTGTCTAGGATTGACTGAAGCTTTCATACTTATGTCTAATTTATTTTAGTTAGCAAAATTAAAACCAACCGATGATGCAATGCCTGTTAGATCAGCTACGGTCCTGCCAGACGATTGTACAGTAGAAAATGCTGCTACGATTAATGCACAACTATCGAGAAATATTTCTGCATTCAGGGCTCAACTTGCACCTTTGTTAAATGGTACGGAGTACATATTGTAGATTTAAGTTTAATCTTTACTTGGTTAAGACACATTAATTCTTGCTGCTACAGAACTTAGACCATTAAGACAAAAGTTTCAAGAACTAGAAGAGCGCTATGTAGCTGCTCACAGGAGCTACAGTGCTATCGAAACCAATATGGAGAGTTCAATGAATAATTTGTTGAGCGAAGTAAATCTTCTTAGAGAAAATATCAAAAAGGTTATTTAAGAATCCTTATTTGACACAGTTGAAAATTAGACTAGCTATTCTAATGTAATTTTTTGTCTTTAAGGATACCGATGAGATAGAAAGATTACGTCAAGAGATAGCTACACTAAAATTAGCCCAAGACAGAATTCAACAGGAGATCAGAGTAAGGAATATTTTTTTCTATATTGTAAGGATACTTTAACTGTGCGTTATATAGGAGTGGTAGTTTTTAAATTCATTATTTGTGACAGCATTATGCAAGTCCTGGAGGAGGTCCAACATTAAGAGATGAATTGAACGAGATGATACAGGCGGAAGAAAAGAAGTCAAAACTCTTGAAGGATGATGAGAAAATTTTAAAGGAACGCTCAATAGAGAGCGAGACTCAAACTCAACAATGGAATAATTTGATAGCGTATGTAGTTATGATTTTTCAATAATCGGTTAGAACTTGCAACAAAATCATAAAGCAATTTGTTGCAGGATCTTTGAATGTAAATTGCAATGCGCCGAAGACAATAAGAAAAGAGATGGTGTTGTTGTCCGCGGCCAAGGAGCAGAAACACTCATATTACAGTAACAAATAAAAAATAATATATGCTTTAATAATCCATAGTAGTATATTAATACTTATTTGTAACTCACAGCAAAATTTTCCTTAATGTTATTTAAAATACAAAAATATAAACTATTGAGAAACGTTATTAGTACACTTTTCTGCGTATTATTACAAATAATGCGATTCCCACACCAGTTACCAACGTTGTCAGAGCGAATCGAATTTTCCATCTTTTCTCTCTCTACAAAAAGCCATAGTGTTTCAATAATTATTGTATTCCAATAAACTAATAATATGAATATTCGTAGTTTAAATATTGTACCGTTGAAACAAGTGCTCCTAGATCATGTAGCACATACTCAACATCTTCTATTTCGGTAAGTACAGCCATTGCTGCTGTTCTTAGAGCATCGCTGGCACGTACATTTTCATTTAAATCTATGAAGAAGTCTTGTGATTCTCTGACTAATCTTAAACGAGCATAAACCACAAATGCTTGGATGAGAGACAGATGTTGCTGGCCATTTTTAAGTATTTCAATAAATTGTTTTTGTCTGTAAGGAATTAACGAGCTTAAATTCAGCACATTTTCTAGCAAAAAAATTTATATACCCTATAATTCCATACCTATCATCAAAAGCCAATGCTGAACCATTATTTTTTATTACAGTTTTTAGTTGTTTCTTAAGTTTCTCAGCGAGTGTTTGATCAGCACCTATGAAAGTACAAATAAATATATCTCATTGATAAAAGAATGATAACATTTATTTTGATTAGAATGAAATTTGCATTATATTTACCAAGTGACATTAAATCCTCCACTGTCATATGTGGTAAGTCTGCAGTACAAATATTTTTCTGTTTAAACTGCAAAAGCAAATCTGTAGCACCAAATCCACGTAACAACAATGCTGTCCTTCGTGTAAACCCAAAGGGATCATCATCATCACATTGCCAATCCTTTAATTCAAGAGCCATTTCTAATTGGCAATGAAATTATAGCAGTGCCTAAATGCAGTAATTAAAAAGACCATTCTTAAAATTATCATAAACAATTACCTGATGAAAAATTTGTAACATTGCCTATTCCCCAATGTTAAAAATATATCAAAATTGATGAAAAACAAAACTAATTACTAAAATAATGCAGACTAAAATTGTAGTTTGTAAAAACTATAAAATATTTCTCTATGTACTTAGGAATTAATAACAATAATTAATAGCGCGCTACTCAACTAATTACAAGATCCACGTGCAACTATCACTAACTTCCTCTTACGATATAATTAATCGACTAACCGATGTTGAATATCTTCACGCGGTAAAATACCGTCTGGATGATTAAAATTATCTTTAAAATTATTTAAAAATGAAATCAGAGCTTGACAAATCTCAAGAAATTTGTATATCTTATTATAAATTACTCTTGCAGTCGTATCAAAATAATAGTGTTCAACTTCCCTATTGATAGAATGAAAAGCGCGAAATTCCCGGTTCATTCAAGGAAAATATAGTACTCATATGTGCTCACGTCTCTTCGTTATCGGCAACACATCATCGAATAACCTAATACTTCCAATAAATCGCAAAAATTGCACGGTATAATTAATATTTAATTTATTTAAGGCAACAATGATTGACGTAATTAACAATGCAGTGGTATTTGACTTATTATTAATAGAATTAAATATGCGTGAGAATTTTTGTTACTACATATTCGTTGACTTTCAGTTGATACATTATTATGACATTTCTTAGGAATATATTAATATCTTAATCGACTTTTTTTTAATAATTACTAATTCGACTACATGTATTCTAAATATTTGGATTTCTTTTTCAATTCCAGTATTTGCATTGTACTGTCATTTTTCAGGAAGTCTGCCATAATGATTTTAAAGTCAATATCTACAAGATACCTGTCTACAGCGAGAGCCAAATGTTTTAGACACATGTCAACTATTGTACATGATAAAACAAATGAAAATAGTACTAAATCAAATGCTGATGACACTAAAAATTGGCAGGCTGAATTATTAGCTACTATGAAAATTTTTCCTGACTTTCTTACACCACAGGAAGAAGAATCTTTACTCAAAGAAGTCGAACCATACATGAAGAGACTGCGATACGAATTTGCTCATTGGGATGATGTCAGTATATTATCATTAAAATGGTTCATATTATACAACAATTTGACATCTTTTATTTTTCATTGCAGGCTATTCATGGTTATAGAGAAACAGAACGTGCCAAATGGAATGAAGAGAATACAAAAATTATCAATAAAGTTCGTATAAAGGCATTTCCACCTGGTAAACCACAGCTCAAATTTGTGCATGTATTGGATTTAGCTGCGGAAGGAAAAATAAAACCTCATGTAGACAGTATTAGGGTAATCTATACAATCGTTTTAATCAATATGGCTTCACATTAGATAATTTATGTTATAATGAATCTAACAATTATTTCTTATTCTAGTTTTGTGGTGATATTATAGCTGGTTTAAGTTTACTCAGTGATTCTGTAATGCGTTTAACAATGGTTAACCACGAAGAAGAATGTAAACATGATTTTTTTTTACCAAGAAGATCCCTTTATATAATGAGGTATCTATTAATATCTCTCTTTGGACATTATACTTTTTTAAATTTACATCATTAAACTCATGTGAAATTTTGATTCATCTAGTGGTGTAGCAAGACAAAAATACAACCATGAAGTATTAGGACCCGAAGAATCGATATTTCAAGGAAAACCAGTGCCAAGAGCCAGACGTATCTCTGTAATATGCAGATGCGAAGCAGAATCAGAGTGCGATTAGTATTATTATGTGGGGCATAAGGCCAAGTAAGTTGTCAAATAAATTTATTCTGTATATAATAAATAACTGTATAGCTAGAACAAGATTGTCTATGTTACATAACATAATGGGGAGACTGATAATCTCGCGCCAAGTATAGAGCAATGTTATAGAATTTCACAAATTAATTTAGGATACAAAGGAACAGGAATACGAGTATGAAGAAAAAAATTTGCGTGTTGCACACCAATTTATTCGCGTGATGCACTGCGAACACAATAATATACACAATCTATTTTCTTACTTAGGTCCGTAGTATAAGGTTCCAGGGTAAACCTCGTAAAATTTTAAAATTTGTCGAACCTTTTTTTTATGACAAATTATTATATCGATACGCTGATTTACCTTTTACCATATCAGTTATACGTTACTGATATGGTTCTGAAACGTTTATCAGAATAAAATTATTCCGAAATTTGAACTAGAGGGCAACCGCGCGATTAAGTTGTATGAGATCTAGGAGAACAGAGTGAAAAACAGATGCAGGTAACCGAAAAGCATTGAATGTAATAGAACGAACGTCTCATCGATGCGTATTCTGTCAACAAAATCAAACCTTGCCACGTGAATTAAATAGAATAAAATCACAAATATCTCACCTACAGTATAATCCGATTTAAAGGATATACAAACTATATCAATGGATATTGCTTATATTTAATGATTAAAAATCTCGATGTCTTTGACATTATCTTTAATATTTCTTTGCTCTGTCTCTATTTCTGATAACTGCCACTCTTCGCTAAAAGTACCCTCAGTTCAAACTCACCTTCAATAATGCAAGGCCAAGGAAGAAGAGGTCAAAGGGAGAAAAAAGATTCTTAGCAGAATTTCCATCGATTTCCACATTCGTTGCACAATACAAAAGTAGTCATAGGCTCATCAGCTGACCGTGTCTGAACTTGATTGTATGTGCAATTACGTTTCTTGCATTTTCCACATTTTAATAGCTCGGTCTTCGTACCCTGTACAGTAGCAAGTTGTGCGTCATTGATGGCTTCTTTTTTGAATTGCTCTCGCAATTGTTTTATCTCGTCGCTGGCCATTTCCTCCGCCGTCATTACGGCAAGACGGGCAGAGGAGATAGCGCCAACAATAAAGTTTGTTCTCAAGGTAGGATTTTTCACATCCCTTAAATTTGCTACTCTACTGCGTACCTGAAACATTAAGGACAATTATATTATTGCATTATGACATTGTTATTAGATAATTTAAGTATTAGCGTTAGTTTTAGAATTAACAGGATTAAGAGAATGATGAAGACTTACTCTATTTTTATATCTGTTATCCGTATTTTTGAATTCAGCATAAATTGCTTCTTCCAATTCTTCGGCCAATTCTTCGGGACTAGCACACCCATCGATGGAGTTTCCATCCACTCTAAGTGCAGATGCTAATAATTCTCTACACTTTAGCCTAACAGCATCTGTCGTGGTTGCTGCAGGAAATGAGGCTTGTTTTCTTTGAGTTTCCTTACTACTTTTCTCTTCCTTCATTTTCACGTCACCACCATCACCAATGTCTTTATCTTTCTTTTGGTCACCGTCCTCTTTATTCTTCTCAGACTTTTCCTCTTTTTTTTTGGAACTGCTCGAAGAACTAGAGTCTTTACCATCCTTGACAGGACCTAATATCAAACAATAATATTTAACCAATGATTCAAAGTATTTTATCAATGAGTACTATTTTTTAAAAAACATTATTACTAGATGCTTTAAAATCTATTTACCTAAGAATTTCTTCCAGTTCTTGATGAGAGTCTTTGACAGAGATATAACTTCCTCGTCCCTGCTAGACTTCCGCAATGCGTTCACTGTCATACCGATCCTTGTCTTGGTAAGTAATTCTAGGTCTACTGGTAATTTTTGCAGTACCTTGAGTAATTCCAGTGCCTGCTCTTGACCCTAACATTAAAATTACATAACATTACTCTTCAAAGTAAGACTGTTATTCGATATCACTCTTTTAAAAGAATATTATAAAACAATTAATAATTATTATACGAATTAGAATAATAAATTGATATCTTCACGTTACAATAAAATATAAATAAACTGCGTAGAAGAGCTCAATATGTTAGTATACATTTTTATTATTTTCATGCAAAAAATAAACAAAAATAGTGACTATGCGTGTATCTTATCTGTCCTTATACCATGAACATGGATATTATACATTTATCGACCAGAGTACGATACTTGTTAAATACAGTTATGAATTCCACACGATGAAATATTAAGTACAGCTAAATATACCTTACAACAACGTGGTACCGTTTTCATGTTTACATAGAAAAAAAAAATTGCCGCTCAAGTCGAAAACATATGCACGAAGTCTCGTCGAATCTAGTTTAACCACTTTGTATTTTCCAAAGAGAAATATTTTTTTCAATAGAATTACGTGAAAGAATTCATAAAGCCGACAATAACAAGTTCAACATTTAACTAGTTAATACGAAATGCTTCGACGGTCGTAGACATCTTTCCGGCTATTAATCCCGCGCGTCCCTACACGACGTGCACCTTTCCTTATTTTATTCAGTGACTCACCGTCCCGTCGCCGCTCGACATCTTATTTAACTTCTTCTGAATACGCAACACCTCCTCTTCAGCACTCATTCTTACAATTCACGAGTTTCTTCAGACAAATCAAGGAAAACGCGTGCGAATCGTAAAAATTCCACGTACAAGCGGCCTGCGATGAACACTAGCGATCGGCAAACTGACCGTAGTTTGCCTCGGTTCGGAACTTCATTCGAATAGACTATAACAAGTTACCGCGTACACCAGCGTACACCTTACAGTTAAATAATTCCACGCTCGCGGCAATTTGCTGACTAATTGTTAATAATTTAGGAGAAATATGCATTCCGCGGATTATATTAATCAAAATACTGTTGAGTGGGGTAAGCAATATTTTCTCTACTCGTAATCGTACTCTGGTCAATTTTCTGCAGTAAAGTAGTGGGTGCGACTGTAGTCATGTTTAAAATTCATAAAAGTTTTAATATCATAATTTTCCAATTGTACAAATATATTGGTGTGTAATTTTTATATAATTTTATCTGCAATTATAGCCTACAATATTCCGTCCATTTTCTTGCCGGCTTCTGGTCGAAATATTGAGCGGAATATCAAGCCTCCATGTTTATTCAATTTGACGCCATCTTTATGCAATCAAGGCCTCTCATTGGTTGATTCTTTGCCGCCATCGGAAAGTTGAAATCAGTACTTTCGAGAAAAGTAGATTTAATCTGGTTTTTTAAGTCATGTAAGTAATAAATATCATAGAGTCAGTCGAAAAGAAAAATTCGTGAAATAAAATTAAATCGTGGATCTAATTACGATGAAATTTTAATATAATGCCACATGTGTATACGTACAAATTTGTTTCGTGTTATCAATTTGTCAGATATTTACATGCTCGGTATTTGACGTTAAATGATTGTCGTAATGAAGTTTAAAATCAATTTAAAAAATACATAAACGCTTAAATTAAATAGTACGATTACAAAAAGTAGATAATTGGACTATGATACTAAAATAAAATCTGTGTTTAAATACTTCGAGGAATATATGATTCGAATAATAAACACGTAACAATATTATTATATATATATTAATGATAACGTAAAAAAAATGTATAGAAATTCATAAAAATCCAGGCTTATGATAAACGTAGAGTGAAAAAGATATAACTAGGGAATCGAAATAAATATAATCACGGCTGTCGTAATTTAATTTTACAATTAAAGAAATACAATTGCACGAAAAACTATCGCTTATCTATTTTCTGTCACTTTCAACTATTCATCTTTTGCTAGAATGACTAATAAATCAATAAATCTTTTAAATTGAAATACAAAGCTAGGGACATTCCATAAATTACTTTCCGATGAAGATGATTCGCCAAGACTTTCTATTGGTCGTTGATCAAGACGAATTGCGCCAAACCTTGGAAAGCAGAAGCAGTCGTGCTCGTTGCAGGTTGTTCCTCGAATTCGTAATAAACGAAAATTCGTTTTTCTCTTACTAATTTGACAGATGGTGAGTTCGGTGTCATCTAATTAAAAATTAGTGAAAAATCATCATTCCCATTGACCTTTCAAACAATTAAAAAGAAATTTCGATAATGAAGATTGAGTGAAAAATGCCAAAAATAAAAGTGACTCGTTTAAGATCGGTCTAGTGTGCATATACGTCTTGTGGTCACTACGTTAATATAAAAAACCATGTAGGTATTGAACGATTTCTCAACAATCCATTTGTAATTGTTGACTATATCGAACAAACTGATTCTCTTTTTAACGTCGGCCTGAATAACCGTGAGGCGGCATGAGCATGCATTTTTTTTTACAGTGTCTTGTAATACTTCCTATTGTCAACTTTGCTATCAATTAACCTGTCAATCTCCCTCCCCATATTTGACAGCGGTCAATGTTCATTATTGGACGGACGTCTGTATTCGTTAATGTTTCGGACTATGATTCCGACCTTTACATTGATTTTTCTTACGTTTGGTGACATTCATTTTGTGCCGATTATAACGAGAGATATAGAGGACGATTCGAGCTTAAATATATTTATTAATGGGATTTACATTAAGGTCGATAACTGCGGTTTTATAGATGATTATACTTTTTTTACTTTCGTCACGAATACTTTTTTTTTTATCCATTTTTGTCAACCTTTCTATAACGTATTACGCAATTTTTTAAGGCGCGTGACTTAATCTTCAGTGTACTTACAATTATTACATCGATATTATTTGTTATTTTTGTTATCTTATTCGTTATTATGTACTTTGTACGTTCGTTTTTTAGTTGGATTAAATATAGATTTTCATTTAGTATTGTAATTGTTTAGGAGCATGTTCTGTTGTTCGATATAGGTATTTGATCTTGTCAGAATGTTTTTTTTTTTCAATTGGTGAATTTGATGAATTTCTAATACTTATGGACTTTATTTTTTAATTCCAGGATCATTAGGTGACCTTGGCTAGTTTACTACTTTGAACCATAATTTTTGTTCAGTTTACAAATTACTTTGTTGAGTATTGAAATGGGTCAGTCAGGAAGTGTGCATCGTAGTCCCAAAACTCGGAGGCACAACCTAAGGAGAATCTCACTTGGTGGTTTAGGACGAAGGCGGTCAAACAATTCTAAAAACCTGTCTCATACATTTACATTCATAGACGGAACACTTAAGGTAAGACCAACTATTAAAGCTTAGCACATTCTACTACATTATCTATTGCTCTATCTTATCTGACAAGATTATAGCAAAGATTTCAAGTACTGAAAATAATCTTTTGTAGAAACCTGATTACCTTTATACATAAACTATAATACCTTATAATATCCATTATATTTTTTTATTTTTATTCTTTGTTTTGATTCCCTGTATCTTATCATTAACAATTTAGAGATACACTATTCTATGTATTGTAAAAATATGCAGTTATTTATAACAACATAGATAATATGGAACAATGCCAGTTGGCTATAACTCAAGATTATATGCTCTAAACCAAGTCATAAGCTCTTTGTTTTATTATACATCACTTTCTTGTTGATTATTCAAAGAAAAAAACCATCTGAATGTAATACATGTTTAAAAATATTATCAATTAAAATGAATATGTCTACAATATACAATTACGGCAACATTAATATGGTAAATATTAAAAAAATTTTAAATCACTATTACAGTATTCATTTAGTCATTCTACTATCACTTTTGTGTCTACTAAAGTGTCTTACTATTCGTTCTTAAAGCACTCCAGTTTAACTGATAACTGCTTCAAAGGCCAAGCAGCATACTTCCTTTAATCATTGTTAAGTAAATGTAATGGACCTTTGAAACAATGATCATGTACCTAAATCTATTGAATGATTAAATAGGTATCAAACCATTTGAAAATGATACGTATAGCATATTCATTGTACTTCGATTCAGTGACATTTGAATTTAATTAGGAAAGCAATTTCCTATAGACAAAAATAAAAAACAAAAATATTACAAATTCCTCACGCAAAGTTATATTGAAGAATATTAAATTTCTCTCTTCACGGCACGTCTATCGCATAGAAGTGAAATAAATTACTGAAATTCATGAGCGTCCGAAGCACAAGCTTTAATTAATTAATTATTTGTGCTCATATCTTTACTTTTTGTCTATATTATACTAATGATACTAGAGATCTGTAACAGGTGGAGCAACTGAATTTGAACGCAGCGACGGAGGAGGAGTTAATGACGTTACCTGGCATAACACGAGCCATAGCAACAAACATAGTCGCCCACAGACAAGCGATAGGACGTTTTAATCGTGTAGAAGATTTAGCACTAGTCTCTGGTGTTGGTGCTCATAAGCTAGAGTCGATAAGATTGGAAGTCTACGTACCATCGACAAATGGCAGCAGAACTTCCTCAAGGGCATCCTTGAGCCTAGACTCCGTTGGGAATGGAGGGAGTATGGTCGACGTTAACACAGCTAGTGTTTTCACTTTGCAAACTATCCCTGGAATGAATCAGGTAGACGAAAAGTTCCTTCATAAAATAAAATTATGAAATTTCAAACAAATATAGTGGAAAGAATAATTAATGGCTATTGTCAAACGAAGTTTATTTTAATGTACTTAGGAACTAGCAGCTTGCATCGTAGAAAGGAGGCTAGAAAAGGGGCCTTATCGAACTCTAGATGAGCTAGCCAAAGTCCAGGGTATGGGAAAGCATCGTCTAACAATGATAAAACCATATTTGAGGATAGATGTTGACTCAAATGGTTCGATAACACCCACACCAAGTAATGACACTTCTTCGCCAGCCTGGTCCAATCCAAAAGCTTCTAGTACTCCAGTAGCTAATGGGATCAAAAACTTATCCAAGCAAACTTTGAAGAATGGAATATCGAAATCGTTAGCTGTGTAAGTTCCATCAAGAAATAACGTTTAATAATTTATTTTTAGCTATATACGTATAATTATCACAATGATAACTTTTAGATCTCGAATCAACGGCTGCAGAAACGGAATGGAGATAAGCGGCTGCATTACTGAGGAGGAAATTTGGGAGTTATTAAGTGTAGCCAGTCCACGTCCTCCTACGCCCACTAATTTCCAAGATAGACTCGATGATCGAGTCACAACAAGAGTGGCATCCTGGAACCTTGAAAATTTCTCTAAGGATAAAGCCAGTAATCCAGGTGTGAGAGAAGTTATTTGCAGAACAATATTGGAGAACAGGTAAGCTATTTTCTGCTGTGTAATATGTATTAATAGTATTGATTAACAATTGATATCTGCAATGAATCATTCTTCGGGATTATATTAGGTTAGCTCTTATAGCACTTCAAGAAATTGAAAGTCCGGAGGCACTGAATGCACTCACGCACGAACTTAATTACCCTGTGCTGAAAAGGGTTCGCGACTGGCGAGAGAATCGACGAGTCTGGAGATCTCTTCATTTGGGTGCTGGTTTGGCTATATTATGGGACTCCGATCCAAGAATAGGAATTGCTCTGCGCGAACAACCACCCGCTACAACCGTCCTGCTTCCTGTTGTTGCGTCTGCAGTTTTTCATGTAGGTTCGACATGCAATACATAATACAATTCTACGTGAAATAACTTGACCTGTCAATGCATTTCTATCGTCGAATTTTTTAGAAATATCTAACCTGTAATTTAACATATGTCACTCTATTATACTTCAGATTAACAAGTTTGACGTGACGATAATTAATGTACGCATACACAGTGCGGATGACAACAAAATCATCGAAGGTTTTTGTGAGGCCAAGAATTCAATCCTCTTAGGAGATTTCACCCTCCTGGAAGAAAGAAACAAACTGGATCAAGTAATAAATGAGGGAAGTACAGCAGTGCATCCCGATGGTACTGTTTATAACGATAATATTCTTTGGGGTAAGGATGCTGAGAAACAATTGAGTACAGGAATAGCAGGTGTCATCAGGTTAGGGTTAACACATTTAGGAATTCCTCATGGGTGGCATTGGGGTGGTCCCGTCTCCAGTCATTGTCCGATATGGTGTCAAATATTTACGCAGTTCAGGGAATCGTAATTGACGTATTAGAATTTCATAGTGAATTTCACGATGAAACTGATCAGCGTACTGTAAGTTTGTCGAATATTTAGAACTAATATACATATATATATATTAACGTCGTTTACGATGAAAAAGCAAAATGCTATTTGGAAACCTGGTTCTTTTTATACTCGTTTTGCGTATCAGCCGGTGTATTATTTTGGACGGTTACGTGCTTTGTGCATTTTTTTTCGTAACTGTCAATATTGAATTACCAATAAGTTAACAGTTAGACATATTGTTCTATTTGTATATTTATTTAGAACGGTTCTTCTTGTGTATATATACGTCTGCCAGGCTACTCGTTTTTACCAATGACCTCTTATGTAATGAACTTCCTTTCCTACTTCTAATTTAATAACATTACCCCAACCAGGCTGCTGTATAGAACGAGCAAGACTGACAATTCCATTGTAATGTACGAATATTGCGATGCTGGTTTGTCGCATCACACGTATTAGAGAAAATAACGGGAAATAATAAAAGACTATTTCCATATAATATTTATTCTTTTATTCTGCTGCTCTTAAGTATTTTGTACATGTCTGACATAAGCTAGATAAATCCTTATACTTTGTAATGGGTACAACTTATCAAACTATTATATTGTCACAGATGTATTCTCTGAGACCAGGAATCCGCGAATGCTTTTTATTTTTAATACGCAGAAAATCTAGTTAAACATTTTTGTAACTCTGCAATGCGAGATATATAGGCGACTTCTTTTAACACTACAATTCAAATTTTTTTTCCGCTTTTTCTAATTTATATCAGAATTGTTTTCATCAATTCTTCGAAGGAATCCTTTTCGTCTTGAGAATTTTTCTCTGCCTTTTTAATCATTTCAGATACTGTATCGTCCGGATTTCGAAGTCTTTTTAATTTGAATTTAGTATAAAACACTTTTAACATCGTTATATTTATTCATTCTTTGAAGAATAAAGCATTTCGTTCCTTTAACGACATGCTCTACTGCCTTCATCGATAAACCATTACGTATTCTGAAATCAGTTACAAAATTCATGCAATCTTCATATATCATTAAGCTTAAGTAATATACGATAGAGCAATGCATGCAAAGGAAATCAGGGGGAATAATCATAATTCTTTAAGAAATCTATAATACCAAATAAGATTAAACTGAATCAATTTAATTAGCTTACTGCTGTTTAAGTCTATTAAAACTGTTCTCAGCTTCTTCCATATCGTTTATTGCATTTTCCAAGGAATTATTTTCACACAGATCATATGCTGTCGTAAGTGTATACATAACTTTCAGAAATAACATACATGATACTGCATCTTCATCGATATCAGTTGTGATCCCTGTATCTGGTGTACGATTCACTTTGTTTAATTCCCATGTAAATAGGCAACTCAAATCATTCAGTTCAAGCATTTTTTATCAACAAGGCTCTGCACAAGGTAAATATTATTAATATTCATAAATAACAATACATCATTTAATGAATAAATTTCTGATAAAGCTATCAAGAACAAGTAATAAATAAGTTCAAACGATCTACCTTGAAACCTTTAAATCTACTAGCAATCGATTCTGCCTCACGTATATTACTTTGCAGTTATCACTGAATTGCACTGAATAAAAAAGGTAATTCAATCAAATTCAATTAACTGAGGAAATCCCAGATTTTCGTTCCCGCTGCATTCAAACGCTGCTTTTGAAAAGACGGTGGCAGCACCTACTGTTAATTTTAAATGTATCATGATGGACGCAATCATTCCTATGAATAAAACAATGAAGACAAAAAGTATATTTTTCAAATGTAAAATAACGTTTTCATTAATTACGTGATTATAAAGTGTTATTATTACGCATATATTCGATTAAGTATCGAAAATAGTATACTGCAATTACTCTCGATCTTACACGTGTTTGTAAATTATATGAACATTTTTTTACTTTCCGTTTACGTAGAAAGAGATTGAATTTAGTTAAAAGATTGCAGATGTGTAAATTATTACCAATTTTCGCCATCCATCCCATCGTATGTACGTTATTCTTCAATTATTTTTTTTTCTACAGGCTCGCATGAATCGCTAAAGTCCATCCTTACGTCCCACTACGCCCCGCTACGTTCCTAGTCTCTTCTATTGCAGCCCGGCCAGTCGTAATGATCCTGATTGTGAGTGAAACACAGTGAGCAATATAAGTACATATGTTTCAAATCTGCCTAAAGTTGCATTGATCGCTAATGGAAGTTTCCCATAGTGATACCAGATCGGATAGAATATGCATAATGAATAATAGAGTGAAAAATTTGATTAATGGTGTATAAACATCATCGTGATTCCACAGAGAAAAAGTATAGTCGGCGATCCTTGCGGACGCGGTTCATGCGGACCGTGAGAACAGCCAGGGTGGTTAAAGTGACGGCGGGAGCGTGCACGGTACTCGCCAGCCATTTCTAAACAGTTGGCAGGATTTGTGCGTGTGGTGTACGGTGATTTTGCCGATCGCGTCCATTGGTTCGAGAATCCCTTTGTTCCTGGGTGTGAGTGTCACAAGGAAAGGAGTGTAGCTGCCAGGAAGGTGACGTACGACTTGGCCACCGGTTGTTTGGAAACTACAAAGAAGTTTACGACCGCCGCCCCATCTTCGAAGCATTGCGTGGAGGGCCGTGTCAGCCCACCCCAGGAAGCCCCCGTCATCGCCATGAAGCTCGTCGACCACGTGGTGAGGAGCTTCAAGGTTGCCAAGGTCTTCCGCGAGAACACCGACCGGATAAACAGCATCGATTTCTCACCCAGTGGGGATACGCTGATCTCATGCTCAGAGGATGATCAGATCGTTATCTACGATTGCGAGAAGGGTACCCAGGTTCGCACCGTCAACTCCAAGAAGTACGGGGTCGATCTGATACATTTTACCCACGCTAAGCATACTGCTATACATAGCAGCACGAAGGTTGATGACACCATTCGTTACTTGAGCCTCCATGATAACAAATATATTAGATACTTTCCTGGTCATACAAAGAAAGTTGTGTCTCTTTGTATCAGTCCTATTGAGGATACTTTCCTGTCAGGATCCTTGGACAAATCCCTACGATTGTGGGATCTACGTTCACCTAACTGTCATGGAGTAATGAATGTTTCTGGACGTCCAGTTGCTGCTTATGATCCAGAAGGCCTCATATTTGCTGCTGGTGTTAATTCAGAGTGTATAAAACTATACGATCTCAGGAGCTTTGACAAAGGACCTTTTGTTACATTCAAGCTCTCTCAGGAGAAGGAGTGTGATTGGACAGGATTGAAGTTCAGTCGAGATGGCAAGACTATTCTGATATCTACAAATGGTAGCATAATACGACTCATCGATGCCTTCCATGGCACACCATTACAGACCTTTGCTGGATATCTAAATAACAAAGGTATTGCAATCGAAGCTAGTTTCAGTCCAGACTCTCAGTTTGTGTTCAGTGGATCCACTGATGGAAGAGTACATGTATGGAATGCTGACACAGGGTATAAAGTATGTGTATTAAATGGTGATCATCCAGCACCCGTACAATGTATTCAATTCAATCCAAAGTACATGATGCTAGCATCTGCCTGTACAAACATGGCATTCTGGTTGCCCACTGTGGAAGACACTGCGTAAATAGTCAACGAGGTATCAAGAACATTCTTATACGCCAAGTGATATCATCGATCGTCAACAAAGTATAAAAAGAATAAGGAAAACAGCACAGCAACCGGTATTTTGGTCCAGAATAAAACTGCATTTAAAAAGTCCATACGCAATTAAAAAATAGACGTATGAGACATAAGCGTGTATCTACAAGATAACGAAGAGGATCTCCAAAAAGGTACCGAGAGTTTCATATCCGGTAGCATTAGTTCAACGATATTCGACCCAGTTCGACCTGCCTACCTGTATCTCGTATTCTTGATACTCCGAGGATATACTTTTTCAAGAAACTATGTAGTGTAGTTTATGGCGCGATGAACGCGTCCATCACATCAGTGTCCGTACTGTCAGCCACAGATGGTGGTCGTGGGGAAGCGCCTCGCGCTGCATAGAAAAGAAAGGAAAAGGAAAATAATAAGTATATGGTTAAGCATTCGGATGTGTCGCCCCGTGTACATAGTCTCCTCCTGTACCTGTATTTAGCATTATAGTTATAGCGCTATCGTGTTTTACGTCGCATCTTCAGGAACACTATCACCAACTATTAATTTTTACATTATTACGACAAGCATGCCGTTCTAGGCTTCTATTCAAGAAAACCTCTACACATTTTTGTCTCTCTTATTCCTACTGTGAACTTTATTCAAGAATGAGAAATCACATCACCGGAGCCAGGACTGTGTCACCAAGTCGTCATGATAGTGTGCTATGCCGTTGCCGATTTTTCTCGTTGATCCAACAAGATCCATACTTCATCCCAGGATGCCATCTGCTTCAAGAGCGACAAGAATAACCTTCAAGATTCATTCGATCATGCTCAAGTGTCCTGAGTATCTTACGACAATGAAACTTGTCATCGAAGACACATAGAAATATAAAACAAGCATACCTCTAACTGTCTTCTTCATCTAAGACTTATCACCTGGATGAAGATATCATCACCAAGATACATAACCAGGATTATACCAGCAAAAGCAAAGGTATTCCTCCTTAACATAAATAGTATACGATCATAATACTACTCAAACCTACACCCAGGATCATCCTCGACTAGTGTCTTCAAGGTGATGTCAATTCTCAAGGCATAATAAAATAGAATGATACATGCTTTAGCATAATCCTATTTCAGACGAGCAGTTTACTATTGTAATGCTACTGGAATCTGCAGCCAGGACCATACACGATTATCATCTCCAAGTGATGTCATTTCTCAAACCAACTTTCATCCTGACATATACAGGTACGACAGGACCCTCAACGAGCAGCAACTCCACCAAAAATCAAACCTGCTGACTTAACAAGAAATCACAAAACGAAAAGTCTGCCCATTCGCAGAACTTCAAAAGGATCTTAAGGAAGAAGTAATATTTATTCTTTTCACGACGCCAAAGAACACAGCGGACAGCAAACGTCTACGTCTTGAGGCGTCCACTGTTCAAGAATTATCATCGTTCTTCGTACGTGAAACTAACCGGATAGGAGCGATTCAAGGTTCACCATTATTTGTACGATACCGCGTAGCATAATAATTAATTAACGCCATAGTTCAGTGGTTTTCAAACTACTTAACCAACAATCAGTTTTTGCTATATCAAACGTTAAACGTGAGTATCGTTTTCCACGTATATATATAATATATATATACACATAAACCCTGACTCGAGTCATCGTCCAACTCCAAAGCAAGACGACATAATCGACAATGACAATGATTATTCGAAAAAAAAAACAAGAAACGACAAATTTTAAGGATTTAATAACAAGTTAAAAGCATATTTCTACGAACAGGACACTCGAGAGGATTCTGTCTGCTCGGCAGATGATAAATATTAGAAATGTATATTGTTCTTTCCTATGAAATTCTTTTTTTTTTCCTTATTAATAATTTGTATGAGTCTTGTATGTGTCTGTATGCGAGTAATTGTGTCTTTATGGATGAATCTGTGAGTGCACGTGTTGCCGCGTATATGTCGGCCAGTTTGGAAACCGCTGCCGTAGTCTTAAAACCGTTCATGCAGCCTACTCCATTATTTGTGTAAATACGATACACCATTATTTCCATTAGAGTTTTAACGTTAATGTTAATTTTATATAAGAACGGCACCGATTATCTCTCTTCGATCGATTGTACGTAGCGTGTTTCCGTTATCCGTAATATAACAAAAATTACTTCACGTGAGTTTACGTGGCTGAGTGAGGAACGATTATTAACAGATGATGCGTGTGCTTGCGAGAATGGCCTCTGTAAAATAGTATTTTTATAATGGCCGAATGTATAACTGATTATAAACGTTCCTTGTGGATCGTTGTTGTAATCGCCATCCCCCCCCCCCCCCCCCCTCCAATCCTAAGTCGTCATTATTCACTATTCATTCGATATCGTACCAAGAATATATTTTTTTCTTTTTTCATTTTTTTCATTTTTTTTTTCTTTTTAGAATGACCACGATATAGTTACAACAAGAAAGTTGATCGATACCAAAAGATCTGCACAGCCTGTATTTAGATATAAGTTTCGATTACGATGAAAATGACGTCACTTAAGAATATATATTAATGACGTAATTTTCACAGTAACGAAAGCTTACACCGAAAGACAGGGACAAATAGGTAAACATGGATATGTAAAGAAAAATGAAAGCCAATATGATTTTTAGCTTTGAGGAAAAAAAGTATTAAGAAAAAAGATTCCCAAGAGTGTCTAACAATTTTGCAAATCGTCGGGCGCGATTCAATAATTTTTAAGTAATTATTTCTTGAGTCTTGATTCTTATTGTTACTGCACGGTTAACATGCGTGGACAGAATAAATAATATTTTTTCATCGAGGAAAAATGCACTGAATTATCACCCTCTGTGTTTTTATTTTTGAGTAAAGTTACTTTGATAGATAGAATTTTATTATTAAAATTTTCCAAAAAAATCGTCGCAGTTTCATTGTATCTCAATCCTTTTATTGTAATGTATAAAGTGTATGTTGTACTTTGAGCGTCCTTACTGCTAGCTATGTACATTTTGTATACTTCCTACGTTATGAATCCGCGCGAAATTCGAATGATTGTAATTGCGATATTTGAAAGTGTTCCTGGACTTATGTTGCGGTGACTGCCTTAATGATTGTTGCGTACGACTTTTCGATTGAAAATCATTGGCCGGTCGTATGCGAGACTCATAAGAGCTGTTCGATAATATGGGCTCTGATAAGAACTATTATGTAGATGGAAGAGCATAATGATAATCCAATAGACGTATATTTATTTCGTAAGCATCGATCGTCGTGTTGAGTGGAGCCGAGGAAGAAATAAAAGTTTTTCAATTCGCCGAGAACCATTAATAACCGTTGTTTCTTTCCGATAAGATTTTCTTTGTGTGGATGGTGGGACAATTAAAATATTAAATCATATATTACATTTGGAATTGGGGAAAGTGGTTTTTGGGAATGGAACATAAGTTTAAGGTAATTTTTTAATTATAAATCATATCGCAAACATGTATTGTGATTTCTTATTTTTCTGTATTTTTTTATGTTTAAAATCGCATTGGGAATATTATAGTTTCTTTTTTTTTTTTTTTAATAATCCATTTTGAGCAGTTCGAGAGGAACCGAAATATTTATTTTGTCCCTGAGAATATAAAAGGCAGGTGAATTGCTTAAACAGAGTATAAGGAAATAAAGAAACAGCGGCTTTTTTTTTTTTTTTTAATTATTTTCTATAATTTAGACAAACTATGTTTTGTTCCGTTATCCCGTATCGTATGGGAATTCTTTTATTTTTTTTAAATCCGAAATTTGAACTAAGATCGAATTGGACAATTGACGCTTTACGTAAGATTTCACGTAATTTATATTAAATTAAATACTATGTCATTCAGAAGTATTGGCACCGACTGAAGTTGGTCGGTCTTATTTTATTTCTATATTATAATCACGCTCTCAGATGGTGCAATACTTCTGAATTACCCTGTATAAATTACTACGACAAAGAGGATCGTCGATACATAGTGGTTGGTGTCCTGATTGTCATTTATTTTCGTCTCATTGATTTTCATTGCACTACCAAAATTATTAACCAACTTAAGCGGCACGTAAAAGATGGTATTTTTACTTTAGTGTAAAGCATTGATATCACCGTAAGAAAAATTTCCTTGAATAAAATAATTCTTTTATAAATCTTAACACATTATATCTTTCACATTTTGTTTTTCTTCTATACAGTCTATCTTACTGCACATAAATAATATAACTTCCATTCACAATCGATCACAACAACAATTGACTATAACAAATTGCAAACGATATAAATGTTCAATTCGCAATAAAAATGTCCGCTACGTCCGACAAAGATTTGTCCGAATGTCAATTGGTATTTTTTACGCGACTATCGGACTCGTCACTATATTACAATCAGGCGAGTTCACGCAAAGATTATATTTCGTAAAGAAAAATCAATAATTCGATGACCATAAAATATTTCTATCAGGATTCTGCTTTCGCTGTTACTCCTGTAATTCAATCGATGACAAGAATTGCGAATTCAATCCTGTTAAGAAGACCTACTGTAGATTTCTCGCAACGGGTTGCGTCAAGCTCATTAACGACGGTGAGTTTTTATATTTAAAATATATAACCAACAAATTTGAATAAGGCAGTAGAGAGAGAGAGTGATCGAAAAAGAAGCTATATAAGGTATTCCAAATTAACAGTAATCGAATACCGTTATATCGATGCCACTGGCAAAAAAATCCCGCTCAAAGATTGGGATGGTAAGGATACTAATTGGCAAGCAATACCGTACGTGCAAAGAGTTATCACAAGACGTTGTGGAAATAATTATGGAAGATACAAAGTTGACGTAGGCTGCAAGAAGATGCCCTTTGTGAATAACCATGAACCGGATAAGGAAATCATTTGCTATTGTGAAACAGAACTATGCAACGGCACTACAAAGTCCACCATGATGGACATTCTGTATCTTTTACTCGTGATCGTCACGAATCTGTATATAAGTTTAATATAATTCGTCGAATTAAAGAAGACAGCTCTACTCCAACTGAAGAAAATTGTCTTTCAGACGTTTACGGTTTTTATATGATACGTTTCCATCTCCTCAGATGAAATTGGTACAGGAGCGCCTGACATTAAGTCTCGACCTTCCATAGTTTTTGGAAATGCTATAACGTCTCTTATACTTTGTGCATTACACAGTAGACAGGTTAAACGGTCCAGTCCTGAAAATTTATTTAATTAAGTATTGAGAAGAAATTATTGAGATTATATATATCTTAAAGGATTTACCTAATGCTATACCACCATGAGGTGGTGCACCGCTGGCTAGAGCTTCCAGGAGATGATACATTTGGGACTTGTCGATGTCCAACATGTCAAATATTTTTGTCTGCAAGGCTGGATCATGAATTCGAATGGACCCACCGCCTATTTCGTTCCCATTGAGTACCAAGTCATAATGGAGTCCACGAACTTTCAGAGGATCCCTGGAGATGAGGTCCATGTCGTCCGGATGTGGCTGAGTGAATGGATGGTGAGTTGACGCTAATGTGTTTTTCGTTTCTCCAGGTGAAAATAGAGGGAAATCCACGACCCAGAGAAATAAATAATCAGAGGATCTTATTTTTCTCCCTTTGGACTCCAATATGTTTGTATACTCGACACGCAATTTTCCTACTATGTTTTGCTGTAAATTTTATATCATTATATACATATCGTGTCATGAATTTGTAATGGTAGTTGTATGCACTCACTGCGTCAGCTTTTTCTCCAAATGAAATAAAGAGTGTATCACCCTCTTTTATATTAAGATTATGAGTGATGTTCTTCGTAACATCTTCAGAAAATAATTGTATCAATTTTGAATTCCAAGAGTCACCAGTCACCTTCTGTTGTACTAATTTAGCATCAGGGAATTGTTTCTTTGCCATATCATTGAATTGTGATTTTAACGAATTTGTTAAGCAATCCTAAATATTATGGAATATTTTTAATATCATTTTTTACTACATAAGACAATACGGAATTACTTACTTGACTATTTGGTATAACTACAGCATAGCTAGCAAAGGTATTATGTTCAAAGTCAGTTTTATCCATTAAAGTACTAGACTTTTTAACGAGCTCTGTGATATTTTTTATCTGTAATTAAGAATATATATACTGGATGATTATAAAGTCCTTATACTAATGGATTGAGACTTCATTGAATCAGATTACAGTTAGAAAATTATTTACACGTATAATCTTACATGATAGGGAATTCTTAGATCAGGTTGCTCAGAGCCATATAATTCCATAGCATCATTATATGTTATATGATCAAAGGGAACTTTGATAGAACTTAACTCAGATGGCCAAGAATACAACAGTAAGCTCTCTATCATTTCTATTAATCCCTCTCGGTTAATAAAAGACATTTCTATATCCAACTGTAAAATAATATATTCATTGGATTACACGAACTTCGAATATTCGTAATTATACACTGTCGAACCTGCGTGAATTCTGGTTGCCTGTCGTGTCTAGATCCTTCGTCTCTGTAACATCTTGCAATCTGAAAGTATCTATCAATCCCACCGATCATAAGAAGTTGTTTGAATTGTTGTGGGCTCTGTACGAGGGAGTAAAATTGGCCAGGGTGTCTGGTGGGCACCACAAACTCTCTGGCACCCTAGTAATATGAAGATATCCTTAAAATAATATTATATTCCGTATGTTCTATTAACATACCCCAGGTGTTCTTTTAAAGAGTGTAGGTGTCTCAACATCGACAAAATCACAATAGTTGATGAGATATTCTCTCATTTTCATAAGAACGTTTGATCTGAGCCTCAAATTTCTTTGCATCTCTGGAAAACGTAATGCCAAGTATCGGTACTGCATTCTAAGGGCCTCCTTAGCTTTATTATATTCCCTAATTGAAAATGGAAGTTGAGGTGTCGCAGGATTTAACACCTCTAGAGTTTCTAATTGAATTTCTATTTCCCCTGTCTTCATTTTTTTATTTTCCTGACCAGCAGGTCTGGCCACTACTGTACCATTTACACTGATTACAGTTTCATATGGCAAATGGTTAATAGTTTGTACTAAACTATTATCCTAAAAAAAAAGAATTTTTAATTGAATATATATATGTATTAAAAATTGATAAAGCAGAAAAATTATTTGATACTAACATCCGAAACAATTACTTGTATCGATCCATATGCATCACGAAGAACAAGAAATTTACCCATCCTTTGAAATTCCAGCCAACCACACAGATGTACCTTCTCTCCAACATTATTTATAGTTAATTCCCCACAGGTATGCGTTCGATTAACAAATTTATTAACTGGAGCAACAGTTTCCACTGCTTTATATTGATGTTTGCTAGCCAAGGTATGGCTGTAACAGGAGACAGGACTTTGATTAATTCCTGTTATCTAAAAAAATGCACAATAAAATGTTTCATTGAAAAAAGGATAAAGATATTATAAGATTAAAATATAAATTGCCTGGTAAGCATATCATTTATTGTGATATACCATAATTTAGAATGAACCTACATTATTTTTCTGACTTGCTGTTAAAATTTTTGGAGTGATAGTTGCACGACTGTTTGATACTTTATACTTGCACAAATTATACAATACTCTGTTTCGATTAAACATATTGATAAGCAATACTGCACAATTTATTGTGTCAAAATATGCAATTTCGATGCGGATTAGCGGTTATTCCTACACCTGTAAAACGAGTCAAGAATACGTGTATGTATAGGACCGAAAGCAAAGCGCTCATAAGAGTCATTCAGTTATATTTTGTGTTTGTGTGCGTAGCGGTATCTATCTAAACATTGATTAAAAATGGTAAGCTCATTGCATTACACACTTTTCAAGTAAATTAAAGTAATACACGATCCAATGTATATTACAAGGATTAATTTTTGTCTTTGCAGCTGCCGCTTTCCTTGCTGAGAACTGCTCAAAACCATCCTATGGTAAAATCCTAACCTTGTTGTCTATGATTACTGTATGATATTTTCTGTTTTTAGTTAATCTGACAGTTTGGATATCTATTTTAGCTGGTTGAATTGAAGAATGGAGAAACATATAACGGTCACTTGGTCAGTTGTGACAATTGGATGAATATCAATCTCAGAGAAGTCATTTGCACCTCACGGGTAAAATATATTTTTGATTATAAATATACAAATACTTTAGTATATTGTTATGATTTAATGTTGCATATGATATTTTTAAATCGTTTTCTAGGATGGTGATAAATTTTGGAGAATGCCAGAGTGTTATATTCGTGGTAGCACAATCAAATACCTTCGAATACCTGACGAAGTCATAGACATGGTCAAAGAAGATGTACAGATGAAATCAAGAGGTCGTGGAGAAATGAAGGGCCGCGGTGGTCAAAATCAAAGAGGTGGACGTGGTGGTGGAAGAGGTACAATTTATTGAGATGCAAAACAATTTGCAATAGTTATTAGAATATATGAGAGTAACATTGAATTTTTCAATCCAGGTGCCTTTGGTGGTCGTGGAGGTGGCAGAGGCCCTGCACCGTTAGGTCGTGGTGGAGGCAATCAAGGTAACAAACCACAAAATAAATCACGACCTAAATAGGAACAATATACATATTATCATTGTACTATAATTAATTTACTTTAAGTGTGCATTGGAATAAAATATTTGCAAAATATTTATAGAAGGCTTTCAATGCTAATAATAAATCAAGTTACTTTTATTAAAAATTGACAATGGCTGTCTACTCGTCAAACATAAACAAGCACTAAAGATACAGAAATGTCAAAAGTTATTCAAACATGTACAATATCCTGTTATCAAAATACCAAGAAGTTCTGTTTTACAGCTCAAGTTTAAGCTAAATCTATGTGCTTCGTTCCTTGTTGTCTCTTCGAAACATACCAAGTAATTTACAATAAACACAGTTATTAATACTCATTCTGTAAATACAAAGTCAACATACAACATTAAGTTCATACTAGGATAAAAATAAAAAAAGAATCCTAAATTTCAGTCTTAAACTTTAAAAACTAAAATCAGAAACAAATGTTTTAAATGAAGATCCAACTTTATACCACTAGTCCTAACCAAGCTTCTTAATCTCACTGAAAGGTGGTGCAAGAATCGCAAAGAGCAGATACCATCGATAACGCAGAGAGTCGCGTGCTGCAGTGAGAAATAACCCTCGGATCCGAAGTGTGTCGCCAGGAGATAGTTTCTCAAGAAACAACAAAATTCAATCTTAAGCAAGTAAAGTGCGAACGGGTGTCGAAGCTACCGTGCAGTGAGTGTCACCCCGAGGCGAGTGTAAGTGCAAAAAGAGGAACCTCTTTTTTGCAGGTGGGGCACGCTGTGTCAGTTAGGCTAAGCAGCAAACTACGATAATGTATTACATACATCGTTACACCTGGAGGAAGGAGAGATGAAGCAATATAGGTAAAGGAAAACCAGGAAGACGAAGAGTAGAGAGAGAGAGAGAGAGAGAGAGAGAGAGAAGGTGTAGAGAGAAACAAGTGAAGGAAGGCGGAGGCCGTCAAGGAGAAGAAGGAGGAAGAAAGAGGTGGCAACGGCTCACCAAGTGAAGGCACCGAGAACGCGTCCGAATGCGATGTCAGAGAAATGGGCGAGGCTCCGCGCGTCCGCGTTAATCGCAAAAGCCTCGCGGCCCTGAGAAATCGCAACGAGAAGATAGTCCGACTCTTCGGCGTGAGACTGGTCCTACCCCAGGAAAATGAGACCGCAAGAGCGGATGACAAGGAAGCGCAACCAGAGGATAAAGATAAGGAAGAGGAGGACGAAGACATCACGTCCTCCGATTGTCTCGTCAGAAACGAGAATGAAGTCGTCGTGTCTCTGGAGGTCTTCCCCGAGTCGGTATGCAGTGGTTGGAGTGGGGCTGGGGAACCGCTCGCCGATTCCTTACTCGAAATTGCGGCCAGGGTCCAGGTAAGTGTTTCTTTTGTACACATTAACATTATAAACCTTCATGATCTTGGATGGATCAGCGTTACTCGTATCATCTCTAATGTTAATCTGCATATCAGCTGAGATTGTAAAACGGCTCATTGATACAGATAACCAATTAAGAATACGTACTTCCCGTCGGATACAATTTGTCACCCAAGATTACGGTTAGGTTATGTTATCATTGGCTACATTTGAAAATATCCTACACGTTCCGACTGACCTGCATAATCGCAAGATATTGAAACGGACAAGATGGCCTTAAGGATTTTAGTTAAGAAATGGACATGCGGACCGACTGACAGACGTTCCAATGGCCGATAGAACGAAGATCAAAGTAAGGTGGCTCTCCTGCCTTTCCACCCGGACTAAGGACGAAGAGATCCGTGTCAACAAACCTGAATCTGGCACGGCTGGGCTGCCTCTCATCCATTATACTCACGTATAGTTATATACCCATTAACCAATACCGGCGAACCGCTACATTTTTACAAATGGCAATCACGAGTGGCACACGGCTCTAAGTCCGGTATCCGGCGGCGGCGCCGCAGTGCCATACCCCTGGACAGGGGACACTTCGTGAACCCAGATCACGAGATAGCCTAACCAAACGATAATTACTCGAATGAACGAGCGGTCGAACCGACTGTAAGAACAAGAGACTCCAGGACAATCGACCTCCTTCATCTTGCAGCAAGCAGCATACTATTTTAAAATCAATATCCTCGAGCATTCGAATGATTATTGGGAATTCTGGTAAATATAAATAAATTACTATTGATTACACCAGATATATTTTTATCATTTATTCGTTAGCTTCGAATGAAAATAATTTATATTCTTTTTTTTTGTTTTGGTTAATATGATGGTCCCTCGAGCGTCCTAGACATCCGGACGCTACTTCAATCAGCGGCAAGACACTGTTATGGAGACCGAGAGACGGAAAATCTAAAGAAATTCGTTGGAGAAAAGGGTGATCGAAAAAGAAATTAAACAGGAATATCCGAACCGGACCTTTTCCAGTACTCGGTCCAAGCCGATACAAATCGAATCGGTCGCGGCCCGTGTTCGTTTCACGCGTATTCAAAGTCTTTCACGACACACACCCGTGCACAACTTGTCTTTAAATATTTAATAGTTTTGCTTCTCCCCTTTCCTCGTGTCCACTCTCGTGCCATCTATCTCTTTATCTTTCTCTCTCTCTTTCGTTCCCCAACTTTACATATGGTCTCACTCCCCTGCTAAGTCTCTCCCACACGCGATATGTGTTTCTTGCCTTCGTGTGTCCGGTTACATTCGGGTTATTAGGCTGTGGCCGCACCTTGTACGTAAACACGAGGGCTCCTATTTGCGTTGGGACTGTACCAACGCTCTCTCCATATGCTTCTCTTTATATATATCTCTTCCTCTCTCACGCGTTACAGTGTACACTCCGTGTCGTCGATTATTTACACAATACGAATGCGCCTTGAGACACGAACAAATGCCTTGGGACACGTGTGAATATACTCACTGACATAGACCACGAGCAGACCCCGAGCTCACTGCGTGATTTAATTGATCAAACAATTAACCTACCCGATCACGATTGTCAATCCTGTCCGTCCTTTTCTGTTGCTCAGGCATTTCTGCCTTATTTCCTTTTTCCTTCCTTCATTAAACTCCTTTTGTACACCATAGAACATCAGGAGCCTAAGATTACCCAATGGGTATCATGCATTTTTGTACAATTTTAAATATGTACATATGGACATAGCATAAATATTCTTATTGACAAAATTATTCTTTACCTTAATAGCCAAAAATTTTTTGATCAAGCGGTTAACCATTTACCCCGTAATTTCCAAATGTTCCTTTTAACGGGGGAATTGATCCCAAGCGTGAAGTGGGTTGCGCGAGGATTGTGGTCAGGTAGGCGTTCGGATCCGCGTAAAAAGAAACCGTCGAAGAATTCCACGCTTCATGTGGCACCAGCTTCTGGCTCTCTCTTCGCAGGGGGAAATACACCTTGCCTAACGATTGTCCTTAAGACGCGACTGCTTGTCTGCTACGGGGGCAATACGTCCATTGTGAGTATCCTGATTAGGGAAGGCCGGATGTCATCCTTTAACGTACTGGACAAGGACTCCGAATCGAATGACTAAAGGTCATAATAGTGAGTTTACATATGCGATTCGTTGATTTTATGCTAGTAATATTTTTTTTGATATTCTTAACCTCAAAAAATTTTTGTCTTTGCCCAAAGAAAAATCCTTCTGACTGTATTGATTAACATTGCGAGATCATTCATTGTAATTCGATCCATTGTCACTGTCTTAATTAAATCCATGTACGATGACGAATAAGGTAACAATGCCTGAACCAGGATTAATTTTATTTCTATCTCTCCAGATCGCCGGTCCTTTTGATATGATAATTTTTTTGTGAGACTTATCAAGCTTTTTTTTTCAATATCCTTTTTATGGCAATCTCCTGCAGACCGCTAAGAACCAAACTGCAGGACCGTCGGTTCCAATTTACATTTTACAATGCAATTAATCAGTTCTTTTATATTGGTTAGCGATAATCGACCATGAATTAGCAAGACTGTCTCCATTGTTGTCCAAATCGATTCATAGTGTGTCCGTTATTTATTTGAATTGTCACGACTGTCCACCAACTGGACTTTTCGCCTGGAGAAATTTTCATATAATTCTTAACAGGTGGGACAATCCACGAGGAAGGTCTACAAAATTCAAGGAGGTACCATATTCATAATAATTTATTTTCAGAAATGTTTATTACACCCGGTACTATCCTCCTTCGAGTCCTACTCCAAGTGGACGCTGGAATTGGTAGTCGCGTAGGTGCCGAGTTACGCACCTAGGATGTCAGTTTTTACGCAATTCCTAGAAAGTCCTCTGACTGCTTACGTATAAGCGCATACGTACCTGTCCCGACTTTCAGCTACGTCGGCCAATCCGATTCATTCATAACGTAATGTATTCCATCCGCGCGTGCTCGACAATGGCTGTGTATATATGTATACACTCAATGCGTAAGTATTCATAAAGAAGCGATAACGCGGGGACATCAGAGGAGCCATTGAGAAATCGCAGGGCCGTACAAGTAGGGCGCAGTCGATCCAAGCTATAACCTGAAACTTCAAGTTACGTTGTTGAAAACAATAGGAAAGAAAATTTAAGACTCTTGGATCGACGTCAATCCTTAAAAGATTTTTTCTTATTTTCATATGGTCAAAGGAAATAACGTTACTGACGTTAACATGCTGGATTCTACGAAATTCTTAATTTATAGTGACGTATGCGAGTATACATATATACACATACCAGTAGGTAGGCATACCTGGAAACAAAGGATCCGGAGACTTATGTGTGTCACGGAGAGCGTGACGTCGGAAATATAACCTCGAGCGACACTTAAATATTGAACTTGTCTTCCGATAAATACTTTAATGGAGGATTCTAGAATCGACGTCCGCTTTGGCGTCTCTGGATTAATTACGAACCGGAAGATACGTGACAATATATTTTTTCAGTCTTTTAACCCGGAAGTAGATGTCTTAGACCTCACAGCTTTTCTTAATATAATTGTCACTCTGAGGTCCTTAACAAGCGTCCACCTGAAAATTCTCAACCTTATTTTCCTTAATAGGAAAAATTACAAGTCAGGCCAGACCACAGGACTCAATGCTCCTAAAATGAAGAAGAAACTCGTGCGATAATTCCCAGACTGCCCGTTTATGCGTTTCTAACCTCACTTATGTCTTACGACGTCCTGCGCGACGCGAAGGTGGACACGGTCGAAGGGCAGACACTGAAATCCGACGTCCCTTTACAGAAGGACGGCCATCAACTGGCTAAGCTAAAATATATCTTTAAATGTCTGGCAGAAAGATCGTCTAGACTGGCAGGATCGTAAAATACGAAAATTGACCCCGACTCGCCGGTGCCGCTCTCGAGTTTCCATGCACCTGGGTTGAGCGACGACGAGACGTACAATTATCCCGGTATAAAACTCCAAGCTGCCTTTAACCTGCACGCACTCAAGAGTTACACTGTCACTGACTATCTTTAATTCCTCGTTACTCCTTGCCCTGTACACGTCATAACAATAAGGTAAACTCTCGTAGCCTGCTTTTCTACCTGCTTGGACCTTTTCTGCTTTATAAATACGTCCTTGACTATTGATATCCTTGACCATGTAAATGGACCTGTGTGAATCCTTTCCCAAGAGAAATCCTCGTGAACGAGTTCCAGTATTCAAAGGACGCTAATTCACTCGCTGCTATATTTACAAGCGCTCCCAGGCTCGTTGAAGTGAGACGTAGCTGTAAGATATTACCGCTTTAGGGTACCGTCCTCGGAAACCTGGTGGAGTCCTTGTGAGTTAGAGGGGTTGCCTACCGACCGAGTTTAACTCGTCACGGATACTAGCAGCAGTGTAGCGGTAGCAATACTTGTATATAAATACTATTGCTGCTATAGTAGTAGCACTAGTGGTAGTAGTATTACACTGCCACTGAAGAAGTCGTTTCTTGTTCAGCAGCAACAGGGTAGTTTCCTTTGATAGCTTACCTGACTTATTGTTAGCACAGTAGCACCCGGTAGCTTATACTTTAGATCCCGCTTGTACTATCACTTTACCTATCGTATCTCCACCAGGTTACATGGCTGTTGTCCCAAAATCATTAGAGGATGACCATAGATGATTCCTAGGATACTTTCCCCTACGTGAGAATCAAAAAAAAAACTGTACGAAGGTTAACATACTTATGTGATGGCTCGAAAAGGTAAAACGAATCAATTGCTAAATAATGACAGATAGAAGGATTATATATATGTATGTATAATAGGTTATGTATGTATGTTTCCAGGGAATTCCCAAATTAACTAATTATTAGTTGATGATGGAATTTCGAATCTCCGGTGCATAGTCAGATATAATTATTGCGCGATTGTCATTGACATTTACACATTGCATAATTTCGACGAGTGCCTCGAGTCCGGGTTTGTTGTGTGTATATAGATCCTTGCTTGATCCTTAGATCCTCTGTGAGATTATCGTGCCTCTTGTTTGCGCCTCTAAGTCATACGTACCCAACTGCCTTTTAAACTGTGCCCACGTTCTACGTGACCTCGTCCACCAGGATCCTCTTCTGGATGAGACTCAGGAGCATCACGTAAGGTTCGTTATTCCGCTTGTTTGTACAATCCACTCTGTATACAGTGTGATGCTATTCGAACTGTATCTTGCTCTTGTATAGATATAGTATATGTATTTATGTACACTTACACCGAGATATGCTTTCAGAGATCATGCGAGTCCATTTGTTACACACCTGCCGAAACTAGCCCATGAGCTTCTCACAGTGTTGGGATCAGCGTTAGGTAATCATCGCCTCGGGTCCAATTAGCGATCTTGCTCGATGATTAATACGTGATCTAGTTGGAGTGGAAAGATACGTGCATGGGATTTTCATGTTTATTTATTTACATTCGGAATTTGATTTCGATATCCCGTTTCTAATGCTATTCTACGTTTTCATTCGTCCATCTTGTACACGTTAGTTTTTTTTTTCTTTTCACGTACCTCCATTGCTTGATATTTTTTCAAAATCATTTCTCGCGTGCGACGATCACCCTTTATTCTTTCTTTTGGTAATTGTGACACCGTTTTTCTTTTTTTTTTCAAATTTAGATCCTGTGAGTTCACAATGGTCATTTTATTGTAGTCTTACATTATGCAAGCGGATATTATCAGCGATGGTGGCTCGCTGAAAAATCGATAGGACGTTTCTCTAGTTAGCGTGGACGTTAGAGGACGTCTCGAGGATGAACCTTAGTTATTAGCAGGTGGTGTCTACGCGTCGTCGATAAGTAATTGGTAGACAGTACGTATTAGAGAATGTATACGATGTCTGTCGTAAAATTATGCATAATATGGTACGACGAAAATTCTCGTGAGAACGTGGAAGTGATTGTATGGGCGAATATGGTCATTCGAATTATGCCTCCAGAAGGCTAATACAGGCTAATGACGAGTAATAACGAAGGAAGACGTTAAAACATCAGAGAGGAACCTATAAATATTCAACAGCATATCACTCGAAGATGCAAAATTGAGAAAAAAAAATTATAGAGAGAGAGGGAGAGAGACGGATAGAGGAAAAAAAAAAAAAGAAATCGATACTTGGAACATCCAGCAATTTATATCTCTAGACAGCCGGGCTCCTACGATCGAACGGAATGTTAATGCAAAATGTTAATCGATGCCGATTTCACGTTTGATATAACGGACGTCGACCGCACGTGGACTCTTGTGAATGAATCCAGTCAAGTAAAGGTCAGGACCCTGACGAATTTATTGAAGAATTTGTAAATCGAGGAGTTCCGGTTTGTCACATACGAATTTGGATTTAACGTGACTTCGAAATGTCAAAATACTTTTTTTGGCTGTATATTTCGCCATTGCTAAATTTGTACGGTGTCCGATTATTTATCTTTACTTTTACAGCGTGGAGGGACGCATTGAAAATAAGGATGTGGGGGGGAAGAGGTCGTTCTTTAGGCCTGCGACTGTCTTAAGCTAATTTAACGAAATTCAAATCTACCGCCGATAATGAGTTTCACTCGATTTACCGAATTTTACGAAATTATTCCTCGACGGTCTCTCTAACGAGCTCGTGGATGCCGTATTAAGCGTTGAGCAAAGACGATCGCTGGTAGGAAGCATGTGCGGGCTCGCCTTAATGCTGCTTTTAATCATGCTTTAATTCAGACGCGCAGTCTCGGCATTCGTTAATTATATTCCCGTCTATATTTGTATTCATTACGTTCGCCGGTTACATCTATCCTTGTATTATATATATTCTTCTGTGTATACGTATCTCTTACACTCTGTATATATACCGTGTTCTGTATATACGCAACGTAATTAGAACCGTATACGCTTATAATTACATATACCTGTATATGTATTTATAAAAGACCACATCGACGGGAGCAATGTATCTTTATCGGGCAATCCCATAAGATTCCAGTTTTATTATTAATTTTTCTTGGCTTTTTTTTTTTAATTAAACAAAAAGCTCTTCGACACTGGTTCCTCCATCATTATCAGAAAAATTTTTGGAGTCTCTTAATTTCGAACGAACTCTAATTTACATCGTTACAGTCTCTGCTTACGTTATACAGGGTAACCCAGATCAGATGCACCAACAGAAGTTGAAGTGTCCACTTAATTTCAATGAAATAACCACGATTATAACGTAGAACCCTGAATAATCGTTAAATTATTTTAAGACGTAAAAATTCACACAAAATTCAAATAGCAACTTCAAAAGCGTCAATGAATCTAATGGAATTTGAATTCCATGAGATTCCCGCCATTTCCATAAAGTCATGCATATTGTATTTTATTGGCAATTAATTTATCCTGATTCACTGATATGCTTCGCACAGGGCAAGGCAGAGTCCAGGCACACTATTAATAGACGTCACTATCGTTTAGATGGACCGTAAAGAAATTTAAATTCGCACGTGCCAAAAATAGACAGTCGTTAATTGGCTAAGTAATTAATGCCCCGAAACACGTTTCAAACTAATCGAACTGCAATGTAAGCCTTTTTCTTTTTTTTTATCCTATCGTTTTCTTTTCTAACACCTATCCTTATAGCTACGTACGCCGACGTAGCATTATTCTCTACTGTATTGTACGTACACTCTACACACATATATATATGTATATATCCTAGGTGTAAGCATCGGGGTCCGAAGTCACAACCTGCCGTGACATAGGTCACCGAACCCAGCGTGTGACTCTGCGTTACTCGACACAATGCCTTACAAATTGTACTCGGCTCGGTACACATTGACCGCTTGTAAGTGCACAAAAGAGCGGCTCTACAACTCCATGATAGATTACGCAGGACTCAGTGTGACTCAAGTATTTCCATGAGAATCAGAAGTCTCATTATTGTCAATTGGCATCACCAGTGATGGGCAGAAATCAATTTTGAGACATAACTGTAAAACTGCTTTTAACCTTAAATCGCAGATGAATTTGTTTTGAATTTGTTGCTTGGGTATGTACAATCGAATTGAACCTCTGATTCATTTAAAAATGAGAGCTTATGGATGGATATTGATCAGAATATATAAACGAGTGAGAAATCGTAAAAGGTACTGGCTGGCTGTATCTGTAAAAGGCAATGGCGTGTGCACAAGACTAATACGGTGTTATCGGCGACTACCATATAACGAGTAAGCGTAACCTAAGGTCACGTTTCGATAGAAAAGGTAGCCACCCTGAAAGCAGAACCGTTCCGACTCCATATCGAGGTATACCAGCTGGTAAATGGTGACAAGGATCGTTAGGCGACCTTATTGTTAAATCGATCATCGCTCATTGGATAAGATCTTTGTGATTGCATGAGGTCGGTACTGAAGTGGTGCATATGTGATATATACGAACTTCGGTCAAGGAATCATCCCTCTTACTTTATATTATGTGGTTGCAGAACACTAATGACTGACGCGCGTCGCGCTGTGGGAATTGTAGATTGTTTGCTGTCAATCATCGAACACGTGGAAGTGGGTTAAGCGAAACTTTATATAATCGCTGGTGCTGGAATCGTAGCCATTCTCTGGTTGATCGTTATTATCATTCCGTCAACATTTTGATCTTTTCTGGTGATAACCTAACCTAACCTAACCTAGTAGTCATACCTATTTTCTTGCTCAGGATTAATTAGTGAGAAATACAAGACCTCATCACGAGCTTATTACATGGTACGTGGAATTTTTCCATGCATCTTGAATACTTCTCTTCTTTTGTTTGTTCATTCTAATACCTGTTCGCAGGGTGAAACACAAGTGTTCGTATGCATTAGAAGAAACTTGCTTGGGTGTCTAACGCGATTCATGAACATCCGGGATCCATGACATTTGGCAAGAAATTATTACTTTATTAATATTCTGGAAATTATGACTGAATATACCGGTCTGCAATTTTTATTCTCTGTATGGTTTGCCTGAACCGATACGTCATTATCAACTTTATTGTTTGTTGGGTGTCTGCAGTTATTTCCAGTGGGAAAGTGAATTTCTTAAAGGATACATTCCAAGTTGAGGATAGTTCTAATAGATTTCTAATGGTTTATCATGGTGCACTGCATAAGGACTTGCAATTACTCAGATTGCCATACAAAGTGTCTGTTGCGAATTCTTTTTCTTGTTTAGTCTCTTGCTTTTTCTTTTTTCTGTCTATCTTTTCTGTTTATCTACTATCTTCAAACACATGTGGATACAATGCTGACAGAATGTCATTAAATCTTTTAATACTCTGGTGACGTCAGTACTTATCGATTAAATTAATTTTGACATTACAATTGCACAACGGAGTCCCAAGCAAATATGTATAGGTGCTATTAATTATTGAATATTGTATGCTCATTGAGTGTGAACTTTGTATGAAAATTATTATCGACGGTAGATTAATCAGCCAGTAATTTAGAGGACAGTTTAATTTATGAGTGAAGTTGAATTAACTTTTGCAATGCAGTGTACAATGTACGTGTGTTGTTCACGTACTGCATGATGGGGGTAAAAAGCATAAATCTGTGGTCGGTACATAAATATTAACATAATTCATGTCGACTAAGTGCAGAGGTAGAATGAGGTGCATGGCCGTAAGTGAAATCGTTCTTTGCACCGGCGCGTGATTGCACTAATTTGCAATAATCGAGCGTTCGCCACGTTCGTAACCATGCGCCGCCAGAATCGATCTCGATCGATCGTATATTGACCCTGCGGTTTAATCGGATCGATTACAGATAATAGTGGATATGAAAATTTCGATTTCATTGATCGATTTTTTTTTCTATCCGTACTTCTCTTATCGTCTCTGATAATAATTTTTTTCTATATTTAACTCTTGCATCATTTATCAACATACCTTAAGTTTCTGTTTCATAGCGATACCGAGTATAAGAGAACTGAAGAAAAAGATATATGATTTAATAACACTCAATTGACTAAGACCCTTATTTATACGGCCCTGGCGCAGGTAAAGCTGAATGGGGACTTGTCCTACAGTGCGTAGGCCGTCTCTTGATTGGTCAGAGAAGTCGGCCTTCACAGATTCCGCACTAACACTCCTGCAGCTACTTTCGAATTCTCATGGACCACGAAAAGCGTACGGAACCATACAGGAATTTGGTATTCTTCTTAAAAAATATACACATACATACGTATGCATATGAATACACGTGGAAATAATTCCGAATGGTCTCCAAAAACTTGACATACTTATTTAAGTATCTGGGGGAAGAAATTTGGTAAAATTTTTAGAGCACATTCTGATCCATGCTGAAAATTACGCTATGATTTTTTTGAGCAAACATTTTTGCCGAATAAAGTTCGTGATATTTGATTCTTATAAAATTCAAATTACAGATTCCCTTGGAATATCGAACGAGGATCTATGGGAATTCCATAACTTGTAGTTTTTTTTAAAATTTGGTTTACTTGAGACATTGAAAAAATTTGCATTATCCTTTTCCCAGGGATCAGCCGAATGGGATATGACGTCAGGAGTTAAAATGTCGATTAACCACCCCGAGCCATTCTAGCACGAGGTCGTGCGACTCTCGATCGATTAGCCAATCAATAAATACACACATGTCCCGCTCAGGGTGTGGTTTCGATGTCGCTATCGACTTATGCACGGGGGATGACGTCAGGTCCGGATTGACTGTAGTTTCGAGAGGGAGCAGGAAGCAGTGATCGACGTGAGATCAATCTCTCGGATCAGTGATCTCAGCGAATGAAATCATTTCTGAATGTAGATCACCGTTTACGTCGACTCTTCTCGAGACATTGGAGACAACCAAAGTGCAAAGCCTTAAGAATTTTCGAAAAATCTATAATCCACTATCTCCAGGTCTCTGAAAACGTTGTTGAAAGTGTAAAGCAGGCCTTGTCGTACAATCGTAATCTCGAATGTGTAACTGGCTTAAGCATTAGCATAAGTACGTCGTATGTTGCCCTACCGTTTCTCATATCGGCTGCATTTATCGCGTGCACCGTGTTTCGTATCGCATTGTCCTCGCTCGTTGTGAATTGCCTTTAGCAGCAGTCATTTGTCATCGTTATACCCCTACGGCTGGGTGCACGCCGATATCTGTCGGCATATATAAGTATCATAGAAAAGGTCGGCATCGTAACTTTGATAAGGCAATAAGCAAAGTAACACCGTGGCACAACGAAACGTCAAACAATTCCAAGCCTGGACGTGGAGTGCACGGGAGGAAAAGAAGAAAGAAGCACAAAACGTATACGGGTATTCCTAACCTAAAGTCAATTTCGCATTTTCACATAAGTCCACAAGAAAAACAATGTCTCTCTTGTCTTGGTATACACGTACGTAAAGTAATACGTGACCGGAATGTGAAAATGACAAAATGGCGACACGTGCCAGTGAAACCGCACTCAAGCAGCAGCTCGTTTCGTCCTGTAGGAAAGTTTCAAGCCTTTCGTGCAGTACTCGTGGCGCGTCCACATCGATATTTATGAACGGCACGTCGACGACGGCTTTCAATGAAGATCCGGGAGTCTTAGTTCCTCGAGGAAGCCGTTTACATCGTCTCGCTATTAAAAAAAAAAACTCTCAAACCGTGTATATCCCGCAATGATAATTTCCATGGGCAATTCATTTTTAAACGACTTTATGAAGGTTTTTCTCGCTGTTGTGGGAAAACTTTATGCAACGTTCACAATTGTTTCTTTAACGTCTATGTGTATATATATATATATACACCTCCTTTCTTTCTCGCAGATAATTATCCGTGAGATTTACACATACCATAAATACAATTACAATCGCCACGTGGACATCGTATACGACGTGGTTAAAACGTGGGAGGCCATCTTGGTATTTTCGTGATGCGTTTCTACGCGTGGGCTTGTTTTCAAGATTATTCTAGCCAGTCTCGAAATATCAGCGACTATATTTAAAGGCTTGGATGTTCCCTGACGTGCCAACCCTCGTGACTCTACAGTCAGGACGGTACTCTGGAAGAAACTGTCGGTGTGGGGGATCCTTTTTGGTATTATTTTTTTTTCCCCCTCTTATTCTTATCCACACAAAGTTCGTCCCGTAGATTTGGAAATTCGAGTATTTTAAGCCACTCCAAGCTACCCTGAAACAATACAATTTTCAGTAAGACAATATACCGGATGACCAGGTTGAAAATAATCACAAGTCAGGGGCACGTTATTTACCGTGAATATATTTACCTGGATCATCCAGTATACCACGTCTTGTCTCATGAATGAATTGAAATACGACGTCTTTTGCTAAATGACTTCTTAGCGCCATTTCGAATTCTTGACTGATAAATATTGAGAGATATTAAAATAAACTTTTTTTTTTTCCTGTAGCTTCTTCAGTCGTTTTATTAATGATCGTTGGTACATTGATAAACCGTTTATGGCTTAAATTTGACTGGACACTGGCTTAGGCATATCGTATACATACATTACGTATCCTTATATATCTTATTTCATATATGCTTGATTATGGCAATCGACGGCTACTGAACTGGCTGTGGTCCAGAGATGATCTTTCCCTTCAAATATGGCAAGACAGGATCGTGATCTCACGTCTGACGAATTTGCATCAGCAAAGCTTAAATATATGACTGCGACATCCACACTGTAATTAGCGTCGATGCAGCCGCTCGACAATGTCAATTTGTCCTGACGCTTTTGTATTTCGTGTGACAAGACACGATGTCTATAGATATAGTTACGCTATGACAATACAGTGAGCAAAGTCTCGCACAGAATATTCATAAGACAATGGCATATCAGGTCCTTTGTATATAGTGAGACAGCAGTCAAGATATACTTAGTGATCTGTCATACATAAGACACACTATATGTATAATTATAAAGTCTTAATATTTTTCTAAACGTTTAAGGATATACGGGACTCTTGCTATATAGAGAACTACAAAAAGAACATATAAAAATTGAATACAGATTTAGTATAAAGATAAAATTGATTAGTATACCGTATACGGAAGCTGTAGGTGCACTAGAAAGAGAAGTGGTATACTTTGGTACAGGATGCTATAGTATGCTCGGTGTGAAGGGTACCTAAAGCGTGCTAGAGAGAGATAGAGAAAACCAGCAGCAGCACCCAGTGACCGGTAGCATTGATTGATTCTTGCTTTTCTTACTTTTCCACGAGGTCCGATTCCACGAAGCAAGAGGCCGTAGCTCAGGCATCTCACGAGATGGAAGGTGGGAGAGAAAGAGAGAGAGAGAGAGAGAGAGAGAGAGAAAGAGAGAGGATGCCTCATGGTGAAGTGGGCGTGCAGGATGCTATATACTCGGATATAACATAGCTACCAGAAGATCGTGAGTCTGACTATAGATGCTTGTGAAAAGAATCTTCGAACGTGGGTCGAGCGATAAAATCAATCGATTGGTATTATACATAGAGGTACGGGGAGTTTTGAATCAACCGGTAGTCCTGTACCATACCGTGTTGGTATGACTTGGCTCTTATGCATATATGGTTGGTAGGTGGCACGTGCGTGTAGGTAAACGAGTTAGGTCGACGTCGTGAGTATCTTTCACCGGATGCACTCCAGGCTCCGGGCTCTGGGTCAAAATCAAGGATATTGTCAATCGAGATATTCTCTGCCTACGCGCGTGCTGCTTCTCTTCTCTTTGATTTATAATTGTGTTGGGCGAAAAGAGAGAGAGAGAGAGAGAGAGTCGTTTAGGCCTCTTTGACTTTTTATCTCTCTATTTAGGTATACTGTAGGTGTTACAATTTGGTGTTTTAACTGGGTGCACTAGTGGGGAGAGGAATGGATAATTAAAAGATAAATATAAAAAATTTATTACCTTCTGAAATTATAATTTTTACCAGTTTGATTTGGGAACGACTTTTTTTTTTCCTTTTCTCCTAGTGTAGCCTGAAGAGGATTTCTGATTGAGGTTCGTCGGAGGATTTTCGTGACAAGATTAAGGATGTCATAGTTTCTCAAGGTGTCGATGATCCTTCTTGGTTAAATATTTAAAGAGCGTGGTCAAGCGATGTTTGCTTGGATTCTTTTCTTGGCTGTGGGGCAGACAAGGAGGGAGAACGAGAAAGAGGTATAGCCAGAGAGAGAGTGTAGGTCAGAGAACTTACCTCCCGGAAATCCTCTTGATCCACGTCCTTTTTCTTCAAGCGGAGTCTTTTTATTTTCATAAATTCCCTCGGCGAGCACACCCAAGCTACCGGCCAGACGGCTTGAACAACGGTGAAAGTACTAAGGAGCCAAGAGGTAAGACCCCACCTTTGGTGCTCCACTAGGATGCAGCTTGAACCTTCTCTAACCTAAAAACCTGAACCAGCCAGAGTGCCGGTGTATCTTGCGAAAAAGAATGAGCGTCTAGTCTGACTCAAATCTGCCATCCTTTACAAATTTCATTTTGTAAACAGGCATTTAAAGATATTCGATGACATATACAATGTTTTTTTTTTACAATACCAAAAAAAGTGGCGCTGCCATCCTTCACTGTCTATTAACAATCCATCTTTTATCAATTTAGACACTTTAATGGGATTTCATATTCCATTGAATTCAACAATAATACACTGATTTATCAGACATCCAGCCGATTGGCCGTTTTCCTTGAATCGTTTAAAAAAAAACAGTCTGGTGGCGCCACGCAGCGGGAATTCTGTGCGACACACCATAAACCATGACGACAATGCCGCTCGAATCTTTTTAGTGAACTGTCGCGTCGAGCAACAATAGATCACCCGGTCTCTATCTAACAAGTGAACCGTTAAATCGGCACTCTGTCCAACAAGAAACCGACGATATCTCACGGCTCGTAAGGTAAAACTTCCATTTTCAATCTACATAAGATCCATGCACACATTATACCAAAGAGTACATTTAGTTCCCTACATTGTCCATAACCTCAAATGTCCTCTCAACGTTTGAAAGCTCCGCGGAATAAATCAGATTGCAAGCGCAGTACAAAACGCCGCGGCTACTGTACACCTGCCAAGGAGTAGCATCTCGTAGGAAGAGACGGCAAAGGCATAAGACAGAACACAAGTAAGCGTAAAGGAATAAGAAAAGAAAAAAAAAGAAAGAGTCCGAGAGATATAAAGGCTCGCGCAGGGAACGAAGATGCCCGCCGCGAGATACGAACTTCTCTTTGACGAGGCCGCTCGCGATTATCCGACTACGTGTGACGTGACCGGTCGCGATAAATTTCAAGGAAGACCGAATGAACACGTAACCTTCTTCCCGATGAAGATCCTATTCCATTATCCGGTATAAAGAGGGACATAAGACATCACGAGAGGAAGCGTGGCACCGCTACGTTCGAAAAAGTAACTGACTGACGTCTATATACGTATGCCAGGTACACGCAGCATATTTATAACATTACCCAGTTGCAGATTTCACTTCCAAATCTCATCCTTGCATAAAACATCAATTTAAATGGTGATATACGCACTGCTCAATCCACATCGACCCACCTCCAGGTTAGCCAATCGGCTAATCACTATGCAATGGCCGACCGATTGCTAATTGCTGGGGTTCAACGATATCGAAATTGGTAAACGGATCTTAGGTAGGTGAAGGATTTTAATCACTCGTAAAGGATCTTAACATTATATATATAAAGCTATGACCTTTCTACCTGGCGCATCCGCCTATTACGTAACGAGATACCGGTATCTCAATCCAAACGATTGATTTAGGCTCGTACGTGGACGTTTATTAAAATTTCATTATTCGTAATAGATACGATTGAAATTTATTTATGTAAAGGCTGTACGTGGTAGCTTGATTTTTTTTTAATTACTTTTTTTTTCCTTTACTTTTCCAGGCTACTCTTTCACGTGGAAGAGTGTCTTTTGGGGTCTTACGAATTTTGATTGTGACGCTATTACGGTGACACGGGTTACGCGACGACAATGTCGCGCTACGACTTCGGATGTAGGCGTGTTAATGGTCGGCGTTGCGTGCTCCAGTTCTACCTGTTCTACTTGTTGCAAAACTAATCTGCTACTCAGGTAGCTGGAGATCGCTCGAGCATGCCGCGTGGCGTTGGCCTACGCCTACGGTAATTGCGCATCGTTGCGTTTCACCGTAATACACAGTGAGATCGCAGATGACGAGTCAAGATAGTCTCTTGGTGTGGTGAATTCTGAAGTGGCTGTGGAACATACTAAGAGAAGTGTAAGGTCGACGTGTTATCTTGACAGCGGATTGATAGTGCACAGTAGAGGAAACGTGGTTCGTGGACTTCCAATATAAAGCTTGATTATGTCATACGCGGATACCACTGCGCAACTGGTACTGCGCAGAAGCGGAAGTGACGATTTATATTCGTAGAAATGGACAGATCGGTTATCGATCGCTGAGGTATAGAAAAAGAAATTAATTTTGTTTAATTTGCTTTAGGCTTATGGGTAGAGACTGTTGCATATTAATCATTGTTACGATCTTATCAATTGATTTTCGAATTGATTTTTATAGACAGATTTTGAGTGTGTGCATTTTTTTGGCGGCTTTGTGATTCTTGAAATAAACGTATCTTCAGTCTGCATCCGGCTCTTCTGGGATAACGAAGTCGGATAAGGTATATTGTTGGGTCTAAGGTGCCGTGGGTCAGGAGGCCCTGTATGGGTCCCACACGAAAACGTGACGGGCCTCTGCGGAGGGTCCTGGCCTTCATTCCTTTTAGTCTTCTCGAAAATCATGATTTTCAACCAGAGCCGAAACCTGCTCTACACTCATCGGCATCGTTCGTCAGGTCAATCCGGGCAAACGTGATATAACCTAACCTACAAAATTCTCATAGTTTCGTGTTCGCGCTTAATTATCTATGTCCATATAATAATATTGAGTCTTGAAATACATCCAGGAAGTATCTTTTTGTTATTAAGTATACTTAAAAAAATTATTGAGCTACTCTCCTTCGCGACCGCCATCTTCTTCGTCCGGCATCTTAACCAGCCAGGAATGAACTTTAATAGTTTTTCATGATTTCTCTAGACGCCCAACAATCACACCAGCCTCCTCATGACGGAGGAAACGCAGATACGTTCCTGCGGCTTCACCAACTTCCCGTAACCCTGGTGGATCGCGCGAGCCGCCTCACGTATTCGCCAAGATTCTTTTTCTACGTGCCTCAAGATGAACTCTGACCCAAGACCGCCTTCCATTTGCTTCTCAGACCATCCACCGAGTACCTTCCTTTATCTACTAGTTCCTCTTCCTCACCTTTCGGATCCCCGTGAACAGGAATAGGGCAATTAATTTATATTGCCGCGAGACGTGGAAGAAAAGGCACGGGATATTAAACCTTCAGGTTAATTAACATTTTCCCTCTCGTTAAATCATACGCCGCCATTATTCCCTGGCAACCATTTCGTCTGCTTGTCGAACCGACTAAAAATACTCGGCCCGACTGTACCTACACGAGATACTTGATAAAATTGATCGACGCCAATGAAACTCGCACGTAAAACAATTATAAAATTTCATTCACTCGCTATTTCCATTAAAGCGTCTCACGTATTCCGAATGCTCGAGATAAGCTCATAACGGTTCTCTGAAACGTATTTAGAAATATCTTTTTTTTTCTTAAATACCGATCAACGAGATAAGCCAGGGTGACGATATTAATCGCAAGAGAGATCAAAGACCCGGTATTTATAATTCAAGTCGGAATTAACGTCCGTTAAGCGCAAGAGCGGAAACGGCCGATAGGACGATAACAACATGACTATATAAAAATACGTAATCAACGTGCCAGGAAAACTGTTATCAGGATGACGTCACGCATCGGCAAATCGACTTTGATAAATCGAACGCACGCACGCAACCGACCACGCCACGTAGTTAGATATATACATGCTGGCAGTTAGGCATCCTGGTGAACAAGCAAATCCCGTCTGGGCGTAATTGCCTCTCCCTCCCCCCCTATTTCCCCCTTCGATTCCTTCACTTCCTCTAAGCATCGATGATTCGACTCATCGATTATTCCGAACACTAAAGAATTCAAATTCTTTTATCCATCTGCTAACGCACATGTGTATCCACGTATGCATAGTATATAAATCTTATACCGCCTACTATGCTCCAACAGGAACTTATCGTGATCAATGATTATTTTAAAAACATTCGACACACTCGTTAATCAAGCAGATACTCATCGATTGGATTTTAATGAATTTCGCAGATTAAAAAAAAAAACCGCCTCAGTTCTCTCTAACTCAAAATCACTACTACGCCATGATAATAGTACTAGAGAAAAGCAAATTCTCAGCTTGATCTCGCTTGTGCATTAAATTCCAGTGTTACGTCTCTCCTGTACATTATCGTATATACGTATGTTTGTACCAATATCCTCTGCACAAGCGTGTACTACGTATAAATATATTAATTGACCATTTTTAAAGCTATAACTATTTATTGATAACAGTTCAATAAACGAGATCCTTCCTCGCACGATTCCTCAAGAGATCAACCAGCATACGCGAGGTTATTTAAGAAAAAATAAAGGTCCGCCCTTTTCTTAGAGTACAAGTCTAGACGACCAGTCATGCGTGGGCTTCGTTCTTTCGCTCTTCGACTCTCCTGCTCTCGCAGTCTCTCTCCCCCCTGCTCCCCTTCCCCTTGTCGCTCACTCTCTCTCTCTCTCTCTCTCTCTCCCTGGGCACAATATTCTTTCAGCTCTGTCCTCCCTCGGCGCGATCCTCGCTATTACATACGTACGTCCCTCACCATTACAAGCATCGCGCTGCCAAGTACGTCGGTGTGGAGGATGCTTTATGTCGGCGCAACATGTGGCGAATATAATGCGAGTTCGAACAAGAGTTTGCCGGTGCATCCGGGATCGCTCTCACACCCCCGCGTAGAGGATTTTATGCACGTCAGGGTGCATCAACGCGGACAGGACCCACGTACGATCCACCCTGTATATCGATACACCAATGGCAATGCCTGGTCCGAAGATGGATATCAGGGGGGCGAATCTTGAACCACTGTGAGACGCGTGTTCATCCGTGCGATGGACCGATGAAACTACCTTAACTCATGTAACAGGTATGGTTGGCATGTATTGTACATGTGTGTACATAGGCACATGTGAGCAAGGTACACTCCTGGGGCGATTTTCGCAGCGTGGAATTGCCTGTCGGGTGTTCCTCGCTACGGTTCGCTGATGACGACTTTCAGCTACCTGGAGAGCCGTAAATCGTCCTCCATTTCCTCGCCTTCCGCAGGTCACTTTTATTCATGCTCCTTGCACATCTCTCCTATATCGGCTCGCGTGCTGGCGCTTTACTTTAAAATCTTTTACACGAGACACAGCTGTCCCGTCGGATCCGTTCGCTCTATTATTTTATCCTTCGGTGATTCAACTCCGAGTATCAAGATCAAGATCATCCAAGTTAGCTGCGTTCGGCCGTACCCAGAGTTCTCTCGATCGATCCTGGAAGCGATCTTTAAATAAAAAGTCACTCGAGTCTTACCGCAAAAGAAAAAGATAAATAGCAGGCGGAACAGACAAGGAGATACACAAAAGTAAAGTCGCAGAGAGAGAGAGAAGAATCGATCTCACCTATGCTATACGTAGGATCACCAATTACTTCCACGAAAGGTGCCCGCCGATCTACGTGGTCGCGTTCGAGTCTGACAGGAAGAAAAAATTCTTTGTGCTGCTCTAACATTCGTAAGTGTCCTGCGGTGAGTTCGTAACCAGGCACAAAACATGACGGAACGAGTCTTAACAGACTCGTGTTATACCGAAAGAACTAAGCGTCGATCTTGGTGCGGGCGTCGTCATTATTTTAATGGACGTCCCTGTCCTCTAAGTATCTGGATATCTCGGCTCATGGGTATGCAATCTATAACTATATATATTTTTTTCTGTGCGTGTATATATATATACACACAGAAAAATATTAATATAAGGAACAGACTGTGCTTCTGTTTATGAGCACCTACCATATGTGCAATATGTATATATATATATAGACATACGTATATTACGTGGCATACCACTATCATTCATAATAACAAGTAGTGCTCGTGTGCCGTGTAATCTGGTATTCAGATCTTCGATCTCACCAGATCGCAACCTCCGATTTCGGTCTCGACCGGGCTTCCTGGTTCGAGTCGATATGATTTATTCATTGTGCGATTTAACGGCCGGGAGCCTTCGGTTTCTTCTGTGTATCCTGACGTAGACTCGTCACGGTACAACCTCGTGACTGCTTTTCGTGTGAATAATCATCCTCGTAAGATCCATGTGCAGAAGAGATTGACCTCTAAGAGGATGAACGTCCTTGATGTACCTTACGTACCTGCCACCAGATGTCTCCTGCGACAAGTTCTCTCGGTGGTAACATAACCTATAATACCTTCCACCAAGTTTTCAATCATCGCCAGATAGGATAGACGATGCGCTGGAATTATGCGAGAATACCACGTGTGGGTATTACTTGGAGTCATTAAGGTAGCAGGTAACTGTAGGTTGGGACCTGGTAGCTCGTTGCTTCATAGAATGGGGAAAAACTCCACTCGGATTGCTACACTCTTTGGTCTGTTGACTCCTAGACTGCCACTAGTGTTGCCGCTGTTACTGCCTACTGAAATACGCAATGCACCGTGCTAGTCCTACGTTTCCATGCATCGAACGTAAACGAGACTTTAGACGTAATCGTATTTTATACAATCAATATAGTCTATATCGGTTCGTATATATGATTCTGGTTAAACTCACTGTCTGTATATCCGGGAGAATTCCATTTCCTGGATTGTCAGATATCTCGATGACTTGTTATTCTGGAGGAAACAGTGGCTAGCTGCAGATAAATATAGACATAAAATAATATTTATTGATTTCTCGGTATAGCTTACTTTTATTTTTTAGTCATCCTTTAGAATTCATTCGTTACTTTGAATCACGTGGTGTCTAGACGTGTCTCCTTTACGCATTTAAATATCTTTGGCCATTTTCAGTCCCCGTGTAGGTAGCTGCTCGTGTTTTAAAATTACATTAATACAGTAGCGAGGATTGACAGTGCTTGTGAGATAATAACTGTTTATAACGTAGTGCGTGTAACCTACAATGCGATGCAAAAGGCGTAGCAGGATACTGCATTGTTTTGGTACCAATTGCAAGTCATTCTCGTTCCTTGTTCATCGATCAATCGCAATCGGCTGGAATCACGGTAGTGGAAGGCACTGCTGCGACGGGGACTCGAGATCCTTAGTCGATAAGTAGAATGCCGTAACGGGCAGATCGAATTGCGTAAAGGAACCACAGGCATGTTTATTAATCGATACCAGCGATACGCGTTTGTATCGTGGAGAAGCTGGTAGCGCGCGCATGCGCAGTTAGAAGAGCGTTGAACAAAAAGTATATTAAACAAAAATATTAATTGAAGCGTCAAATACTTAGCAGTATTCAAAAAGAAATTTCTTGTGCGTCATTGGGAATATTGGAATTTTATTTTTTTTTTCTGTCGTAGCCAACTTCGCGTCACCTCCAGGCTGGGCTTTCTTGTTTAAATCTTCGCCAGCGTCTGCGCGCGCATCCCGATTGACGTTAGTCGCGAGGCCGTCATATTTTCCTGTGCTTTAAATTGATATTTCGTTTTGTTTGCTCACTCTCACTTTATGCTCGAAACTCTTCCCTGTGCAAACGTGTTTTTAAGGATTGGTCTTCGTCTCGACACTCGGATTATGGCTTATGCTTTCATACTGATATTGGACGTTCGACGTTATTATATCTCTAGCGTGCTAATGCTCTGACGCATGATCCTCGATGAATGACGATAGCCTGTTTTCTTTTTTTTATTTCTTCTTTAACACTGCCTCTTTTTAGTACGTCTACGCGTCACTTTGCTATTTTGCTACGACACGAATTGCTGATATAACCTTTACAACATTAGCTAGAATGGGCTTCGCGTCGTGATGCCTAGAATTCGATAGATTTTCGACGCGATGAAAATTCTAAATGACCATTCTTGTCAAGCTGTATCGTCTCTATTGTTCGTTAAATCTCATATGTTACTTTACGATGTTTTTTAATCTATTTAGAAAACATCTGCGTCCTGCAATTCCAGAAAGTTCTGTTTGAGGTTAAACCTGGACAGAAGTAAACTGTGGTTTCTTTTCAAAAGGAATACTAAAATTACGTGACGTAATATCTCCTTGAATCGTGTATCCTTTTCTCTCTTGAAGGGTGCCAGGGGCAGAATAAAATGGCTGTTTGATAAAACACAATAAAGGGTCAATCGATATAGGCTTTAGGGTTCGGCTTTAACTTTACTACCCTTTATCACTCTCTTTACGTATGCATATATATTCATGCATTATGTGCATACACTGTGTGAAGAAGCAATGGCGCCTACATAGATTCATCCGTGTATTACAGGTCACAGTAAAATGGCTATTTTTTTTTTCCAATGATCGACCTCTCCTTCTGCGCGATACTGGTTCAGACTGGTAACTCTATTCCTTTTTGGTCAGGTTCATGCAGCGCACTGCGACTATGGCAACGGGCTACTGCACAATTCCACAAGCTGTGTGTTCCCTCTGTGATATTCTGTCGGCGCCATATTTATAAGCTAAAATAACGAGGTTGGTCTTGTTAATCGTGTGTGCATTGTTTCCGCGGTGGAATGTCACATTTCCACAGTGAAACACGTTTTCTACGTGCGAGAATTCACAAGCGGATCAATGCTTCGCACTTTGGTATGAAAATTGAGCGAAATACTTCTTTATTGACTTTACGCGAATCTTGTTGAATTTTATTGATTCATCTCACGTCGGCAGTCGATTTCTTCGGACTCCGAACATTTTCTCTCGTTGCCCATTCACCTGCGACTCGCTTGCGTTACATAAGCTTTGTTTTGGATACCATTCACCTCCGCTCGTCTTTCACGCGTTCCATTAATCCGGCCAGTTCCTGGTTAACGGGTTCCCACTCTCTTTCTCTGTCTCTCTTTCTCGCAGCATATCTCTCGCGCGTGCTCCTTTACTCTCTTTAACCGGAAACGACCGAATTACCTTAAAGTTTTCGTATATTCTGTGAAGCGTCGCCGTCAGTGAAATCCCCTTTGGCTTCCTCGAATCGTATAATAGAAATAAATCTGATTCGGTCGAACGCGCATCTCTCGATGTGCGCATGCGCATGATTAATAACGGAAAGTTCAAATTTCGCGCGCATTGCATTGAGACTTCGTTACGCAACCGAAGGCATCTATAATTTGACAAGCCGTATGAAGTTTCAATAATTTTCAGTGACTCGTTCGGAAAGGATTTTACACCTTGTTTCATATTCAAAAGTCGTTAACCGTATTTACGATACACCCTATACACTACGGGCACTGTCTGTACTTCGCCAATGCAATTCCAGCCGGGCAATTCCCTTGCGTTCAAACCCGTAGAAATTATGATTGCCCGCTGGCAGCCATAAGCGCCCTCATAGCTTCACGAGCGGTACGACCGTTGCGGAATGGCCGCAAAAAAAGCGCCACGCACAGTATCCACGAACAAAGCACTCTCTTTGAAATTGTAGAGTAATAATAAGGAGCTATTCTAGTTCCTACATAACCTCCCGTCGATGGGGCTTCTCTTTCCGTGTCTTTCTTACCTTTAGTCCTGCTTTTTATTTTTCTCCTTTTCGCCAGCTTCTTGAAATACATTTATTGACGAAGAAATAGCTCGCGGCTCGCCGCAATTCCAACGTACCTTTCTTCTCGTCAAAAACGAACCCTGCGCACTTTTCTTCTTCTTCCTCCTTACTGGCCAATGGCCTCACAGAACAATTCTCTTATTTTACACAGACCTCTTCCCGACGGCACTTTGCTCTATTCCAAGAGCTCTTCGTTTATAGGGAGACTGGCAAAAATACCTATACAACCGTTTACACAGTTAACTTCACAATGCTAACCATTAAGGCTGCTCCACAGTTCCCATCTCTGGTATGCACGTTAAATTCAGACTCAGACATCCATCGTCAATGTTCCTTGCTAATTCAGTAGAAACTATTTTTAGTGTGCCTCGTCAAGATTATCTTCTTGTTAGCTTATACAATATTTAACCTTCTTAAGTAATTAGGGCGACTCCACCAGTGAATGCACAGGACTCAGTATATGGATGCGTTCACGTACATTATATCTGTATATATGTATATTGACTTTAACACGTTGGAGGCGTTTCTAAAGATGCTCATTTATTGGCGGATTTAACCTACTATCTTATCTTCAGTACGGACATAGTTTCTTGTAAACTCACGCAACGCGCGAGCATTATATAGCCGCACGAAGATCGATATTTGTTTGATTAACAGAAATATGAAAAAAAAAAAAAAAAGGAAATGTACAGTCATTCGAGTCAGATTAGACCAGCGAAATTAATTTAGTCGAAGTAATTTAATAAACTTTCATTCTTAATGGATTGTTTTCACGTGCGAAAAAATTACGTAACTTCATTGCTTTTTTTTTTTCTCTTTAATCAACAGGGATGTCTCCACTTTCTAGTGACGTAACAGGTGTAGGTGTTACCAAGTGTAGGTGGTTTCGAGTGAGGTCAAAGAATGCACATATGAGTCATCCAAGATCTTTCGTACATGCATAGGCGGTAACGAGCATTGACTTAATGATAAATATCACATTAAAATCAACAACATAAATCTAAAGGTACACGTTGCCACGGTGCATTCTCAAAGAAAGTGCATTGACCCGCAAATCCGTAATAGCTCGGAAAGCAATAACGATAACGAGTTAGCGAGAACTCGGTACGATCAGCCAGTTCCAACAATAGTCAATTTAAAAATAATAAAAATCTTAGTAACGCGAAAATCGTCCTAGTCATAGCTCTTGTTAAAATTCACAAGAATAGATCTTCCGCGAAGCATCTTCCTAAATAGATAAAACAAGATCATACCTAAATATAAAACAGCTGAACAATATCAGATAACAAGTAGGTCAACACCATTAAGAAGTCCCAGCGCATCGTCCAGGAACTTGTTGATAACCTCCATTTTTTTTTTGACAGTCACAAAATCACAAAAAATTTCCACAATTCCATCGTTCACAATGGATCGCTGATTTATCAATAAGATAAAAATCACATTAGTCTTTAAGCAACTATGAATTCTATCCGGATTCACCGACCGATAAGAGATAACACGACGTCCCAGTTAACAAGCATTATCAGATTGCTCGATTTCTACCAAGTGCTCCTTACCCATGTACTGTATATGTGTATATATATATATATATATATATACAAGTATCCATCCATTGCATATATACTAAAGCCGTATATCTGGTAAAGCACGCGTATGCACTTAATACCTTAGCAACCTACTAGTTTCATGAATGAATGAAATTCGTGCCGTTCCCAGCTCGACCTTGCCTCTTCCCAAGGAGCACTGCTTACAAGCCTCGTGTATTCCAAGTCATTAACAAAGACAAGTCGTTAAAGCTGTACTCATCAATAAGCCTGTTATCGCGACTTTAAAAAGCTTGATACTCCTAATCAATATCGCGCGAGGTCTCCTCTTACGTATTACAGCTTACAATAGTCCCGGGATTCGCACAGCATCTCTGGAACGACAATGGCAATAATAATATATAAAATTGAAGAATGCCCAAGAAAGAAGACAAGAAATATATTACCAGAGAACATCCATGGGGTCTTTGACCGTTCTTCTTATACAAGACTCAGACAGGTGGCACCATGGCTACAGTTGAGCATAAGCCGTTCTCAAACACGCCATATAGCGTGTACGTCATATGTGGTTATAACACATACAGATTCTCTCTCTCTGTGTGTATATGTATATATATATAATTGACAGGCACATAGGTAGTTTAAATGTAAAAGTCGACCGGTCGACAGGTCGATCGGTCGTTCAACATTATTAGATTCGGCCGTAGGTTCTTTGATGCCGTCCGTACGTCTGTCTATCTGACCGACCGTTCTCCAAGGAGCGAAGCCGAAGAGGAAGGTGGGGTAGACACCCGGATCCGCGGTACCGCCTCTCTATTGGTCAGTCTCGGGCGACGGGTGACGTTCAGTGCCGTACCAAGAGTTAAAACATGAATTATCGGTGCGTCGAAGGAATGAATTTTCTCCGATAAAAATGTTACAAGAGATTATTAAATGACAATGTAATCAACGAATCAAATATAATTATGAATAATGTATTACAGCATATTCGGCGTCACCGGTGTACCTATATGGCACATTGCACGGTAGTATTCACGTAAAGTGAGGCTTCTGGGTAATTAGTCCGTATCGGCCGATCGCCGAGAATCATTCGCAATTACGACCAGTAATCGTGCACAAGGGAGTAATTACTATTGGATATCGTGAGCGGCAAGATGGTGGTACGAAGGAAAAGAGAGGTCGGTAACAACTGTTGTTACCGATTTAAAGTTACTACCGAATTTTGTAATCTTTCAATCGATAGTGCTGCCGTTATAAAGTCAACTCTTTTCTTTTTTTTCTTTTGATAATCACTATACTGCTTATGCCTTCCTGCGAGGCGGTAATCATCGACGTCCGCGTGGTATGGTGATTATATACTATATATATATATATATTCGTGTGTAGCCTTTATACTTGTCTCTAATGTTCCACTGACGTCACTGGAACCATACCATCGCAGTGTTTCTACCGTGTAAGGATTACCGACAATCCTATTTGCCGACTGAGCATGCAGTAACGAGAGCAAAAGGTGACTCGCGTCATTCCGTCTACAAAACGGTACCACCCTGTATTGAGTGCACCTTGTGCACCCTTGATTGTTGCGCCACTGCTGACGTCACGTGCCTTCTGCTGCGACAATCACGAACACACACGGCCGAAGTCCGCGGCAATGTGGGGGGGAGGGGGTACCTCTCCACTTTGCGCTTGGTGGGGAGTATGTACCGTGGTTCTGAGACAAGAGTGGGGGTAGTGACGTTGTACCGTGAGGCACTCAGAGGCTCCATTCACTAACCGGCCGCCGCCGAGAGCTGTTGTGCGCGGTACCGTTTCGGCCCTTATTTTTTTTCTTCTCTCATCCGGCGTACTCGGAGTCGCCGTCGCGGTTGTTACTTTCCTCTCCTGGTTTTACACGGTGAACAGTGTCGTGCAGAGGGCGTTTAAAGGCGAATCCGTGTCACTGGATAATTTGGTTGTTATCTTGATTCTCTTCAGTGATAATTTTTTATATTTGAGTCTGTACGGTTTTCTTTTTGTACTCGTACGATACACGTGTGACACGCTTGAAGGAAAAATTGGTGGCTCTTCGTAAAACTGTGTTTATGGATTTACTGACTGGCCTCGTATTGGTTGTTGCTATCGGGATACGAATCACCAGGGCGATACCAACGACGGATGTGAAGTTGGTGAAGTGTGGAATCGGTGGTAAAGCGTAGAGAGATAACATTGGAAGATAAAAGAAGTTGAAGATTCGATGAATGTGATGTGTCTGTTTTAAATGGCGTGACAAGTGCGTTCGGCGATACTTTATTTTTCTGTACGTCAGGCGACTTATCGTTATCGGGATATCATTCCAGACTAAGATTGACTACAGGATGACAGTCGCTGGAAAGGTAGAAATTATTGTCTCATTATTATGAAGTTTAATCGAACTTGCGAAGGCGTTGATTCGTAATTACCCACATTATCTGGAAACCTGTTACGCACTGTAAATACTTGCTTCTCACCAGATTTGTATATGCAATGTTATTTGGAAAAGCTGATTGCGAACTGTGACGTAGGACGTCGGCTGTTACGCAGGTTATGTCACCGGTTTAGCAAAACCACGATAATCTCGTGGTAGTTGCCCGTTGCGTCATCGTCCTCAACGTTTATTTATATAAAGCGATTGTGACGACAAAACTGTGAAATCGCCACTGTACATTCACTTTAGGTACCTGTCACAATTGTGTGTACACGAGGAGCAGACGACGAAGGTCTGACGTGAGAACAATTGTCGAGTGCCCATCGAGAACGATAATTCAAAATTCCCTCTCTTGATCTTCTGCCAGTGTAATTTGGACCGACGACTATTCCTGCCAATTATAATCCTTGATTACATTATTATCTGGCCTACGTTCTATCGCAGCAATCCAACCTGATAATTGTATCCTCGAATCGTACCAGCCTTAATTGCTCATTATCCAATCTCACGTTGTCTCGTTATCGGCCGTGCAACCCGTTCATAGGAAATTCATCCAGCATCCGTCGTTCCGACTTTAGTCCACGGGTACAAAAGTATTGCCAGATACTTCATCTCTGGTAATTTCTCCTTGATTAACCGTCAGTCAATCTGATGTCCATTCACGACAGCATCCCGAAGGAATAGCAAGGATGTTTCTTTTTAATTAAACTGAAAATTGCACTCGCACTGTTACTAGTCTTCTTCGTGGCTACCAGCTTTACCTGTTTCTTTTGGCGAACGGTGCCCTTGATGATGGCACCTGACTCGACCACTGTCCAGGGCAGCCATCTTTTTCTCAAGAATCCAGTCCACCAAGTGGTCTTCCTATGGATATAGAAAAATTATTAGACATTGAAATTCAACATAGATATATCTAGTGTCCTATCGATTATCATCAATCAATATTAATATAGGATCCCCACGTGGATGTCTCTTCTCGGCAATGTTTTCTATCTTAATCGAATTAGGCGCAGTAGCTAATGCAACGTAAGATAAATTTGTCCTCGTATGAAAACCCATTGAACCGATCGCCGAACCGGTTGCTCGACTTTTTCTGTAACTTCTCGGCTTTATGATAAACGAGAAGTCGCATAGCCGGTCGCAGTCGCTTTATGGTGGCTCGCCCAAAGGCCTCGGCCTGTACCTATTGGTACGCAGTGTTTATCTCGGGTATAATACGCAGAAAATCGCTTTCATGTTTCTATATGTGTATATATATATATACACACACACGACTACCAACTACGCGTAGCGCAGCATCCGTACCGTTAGATACGCTTCGGGAGAGAATTGCGTCTGAGAGTAAGAGACTCGTGGAAGTGTCTTACGAATAAATAGAAAAGCAGAAGGACACAGACCACGCGCCTACGAAAGATTTAGTAACGATCTTCTGGTAAACCTGTTTTCATTTCATACGATCATTTACGAACAGCCTTCCTCGTACATAAATTTTTTAATGATGGCATCCATTAAAAAATCTTTATCGTACATAAGATTACGAGGAACGCGCAGACACGTGTAACGGATAGAATAAGATTTTTTTTCTTCGTGAAATGAAAAGTCATTTTGGATAAATTTCAAATAACATTTTTTTTTTCATCTATTACCCCGAAGGTTGTATTCGTGTAAAATTTTGCCGGGTACGATTTTGAAAAAACCTTTCACGGAGATTCCCATTGCTACAGTTATGGCGCCGCCTCGCCCAGAGCTACGTACGTTCTAGGTCGACATACCCGAGAGAGTCGAGCTTGTTGGCGAGTGACTTAGTATTCGATAGCTCCATGGCACTGCTGCCTAGTTAAAGCCCTATCCACAGTTCTATTTTAATAGCCAGGCGATTGGATGACTCCCGTTTCGTATGAACGTCGCTGATCGATTGTCCACCTTTGTAGTGGACGCTTGTCGCCGCGTCGCAGGACGGCGGGCTCTTGCCGACCTATGAAATATCGAAGGCTCGACTTTAACTTGTCTCGCGCGGAGAAAGTAAGCGCATCCAGGATTTCGACGCTGGGCCCGACCAAGTATTTTCACTTTAGCGTGGAAACGGTAAGCGGGAGGATATCGTTTTCTTACGTCGAACCGACTTTTTCCCATATAGCCACTGTCTCTTTCATTAATTTTTTTCTTGTTCTCTTCGTCTATCTTGAAATTGCTCCAGCGAATCACGGCTCGACACCTGCGATCTCACTGGCGACATGTGTACGCGGCCATATGTCCCACGCCCACACATGTATATGTGTTTTCGTATATGTAGCATGCAATTTTTTGTACACTTTGCAAATAAACTTATCGCTGTCTTCTCGATGATTAGGGAAGCCAGGATGATTTTCACTTTTTCCATATATATATATATATGTCTTCGTTACTCAGTACAATTATAGTACGTCGCTCGTTAGCAGAACGAGAATTTAAATGCTGGGTCGTGTGAGATTTAATTTCGAGGAGGCGCGTACGATGACGAAGGCTGATGACATTTTGAAAATAATACTTTACACGCACTTGGGCTGAAATTAATTAATTGAAGAGAGAATTAATCGTCGGAGCGGTATCGAGGCTTTTGAATCGATTTTTTATTCGTATCGTGGGATTTTTGAATTTAAGTAAGACAGGATATCCTTACCTTTCCTCTCGACCTGTCACTACTGTCATTCGGTAGAGGGATACGCTCTGACGAGCCGGAGGACGCAAAACACGTCCAAAGAGCCAAGAGGAGAGTCTTCGTGGAAACCGACCCGTTTGTCCTCCTCCTTTGGCCTCTTCGTCCCTCGTCACTCTTACGGTTCTGGCAAAACCGCAGCTTCCCTTATATTAACGCTACTCTCATCGAGAGTCGTAAACACGCGGTTGGTGCCATCTTTCCATCGGCTGTATTTCCGCTGCGCCTCGTTCTCTTTTCTCGGTATAGCCTCGAAACACATAATTTACTTGTTTGTACGAAATTTCGAAGCAGCCCGCAAGATCCGCCATTTAATTGCGGTCGCATGTTTGCTAATAATTGCTTCCTGGTCCTTATGGCTCGCCGGCCATTTTTTTTTTTATTATGTTTGGATTCTGTGGGAAGACCGCTTCGTATCAGTGTCTCGTGCACGTCGCCAAATCGCATATTATCATTCGACTGTACTTACGTAGACGCTTCCGGGTCACGGTCGCCTCTTCCGTCTATCGAGGCCACGCACTTGTGTGCGCACCTTTATGCGGCACGTGGGCGTTACTATACTTCGTACGCGAACGTTACGTGTAAAGCACCAATAACGACGTATGCATAAACGTATATCCATCCTATTCGACGGACGTGTTCCTTTGCTACCCATACAGTACTTCCCGCAAAGTCCTTCTCTTTTATCTGCATTTTACCTCTCTTGTATGTACTGGACGGCCGTGTCGAGTCTCTTCGGGGTCAGAATCGTGCACGGCCACTTCCGGTACCGGGACGAGCATCCTGTCCAGGACTTCACTTAATAACAATAATTCCTCGCGGGCTCTCTGGATCTTGAGAATGAGCACGATAGGCAAATACTTTTACAAAATTATACCTGGAGCTAGGAGTATCCGTTGTATTCTGTAATGAGAAGAGGAAGATCAGCAGAGTAGAAAGTGACTTCCGCTCTGTCGTACTGGTTAAAAGTAACAAATGGATTCGCCATTGAATTTATACGCATCGAAATGGCGGGTACTTTAAAGCCGGATTATAAGTCCCATGGAATTTGCTCCCCGTGTCCTCACGGATGGAACCAGTTTGGGGAATCCTTTGGCGGATGAGTTAAGGAGAGAATTTTTCAAGATGGCGTTCAGCCCGGTACCATAAACGTGACGGCCAGGTCCTCAAGGCACCAACCGTAACAGCAGCAGCATCACCTGAAAGAGAGGTGGAGGATGAGGATCGTGCCTCGAGCCAAGGCGTAGAGAAGCTTAGAAAGGCCATATCCGTGTCGCGAGTATCATTCTGCCCTCTTGGACTTTCCTTGCGGAACTCTTGGACGGTATATTTTTTCTCTCTCTCTCTCCTCTCCTACTCGTGTCATTCCGTCTCAAGCTTTCTTCTTTCTCTTATCTTTTGCTCGCTTGAATTATACGCATACCCATCGTTGGATACTTTCGCGTAATAACGGGAGTCTACTCCTCGCATCCTTCTATTTCTGTAGATTTATGTCGAGCGTTTGTAGCGTCTTGTCCCTGGCTCGCACGTAATTAAGGCGCGCGAACTTCGCGACGATTATTTATCACGTAGAGAAAATCCTAGCTCGGCGACCATGTGTCAAAACAGGGTTGAGCGATGATAAATTTAACGTGCCGGAGTAGCTCTTGTGTGCCTGCTAAGAAAAAAGAAGGTGTGTTAACGATCGCACCGAGACATGGGGTTGAAAAAATAATTAGGCTTGTCAACGACATCGTCCTGAAGAGATTCACCTTTTTTTTATGGGACTGTAACAGTCACTTGCATTCTTACCAAAATATTTCTTCGAGTTCTGTTCTAGGTGGAGCACTTGTTATTCGTGTTTGAAACCTTATGTATCTGTTTTAATTAATATACTCCAAGTCATGGTTACGTTTCCGCACTTCTTTTTATCTCTCAAATAATGACTTCAGTCGAGCGGAACATCATCTTCAGCGTGCACGTTATTATTCAATGTCAAGATAATGTGCGAATGAGTTGGAAATTCTTGGTCCTCAATTTACACTAATCAGTACTGTGACTGGCTTCAAGCGTTTGCACAACAAACGCACGACTGTCGTACAATAACAGTACGTAACTGTTTCTCATATAGATTCGATATAAATCTAATAACGTACTGAAAGGATTTCTCAACAATGAGACGAGCCAGTAAACATTCTGGAAATCCCAACGTGGCTTCAAGCGAGAAAGGCAGCCTCTAACGAATAAAGGGAGCCGACGGGCATCGTTATCTTTCTCTCTCTTCTCTCTCTCTTGAGCGTAGAAGTTTCGTGGAAGACGTAGAAAGAAACTGGCCCAACGCACGCCACGGAGCACGCGTTAAAAAAAGTATCCACACCGCATACGTGCATATGTGCTTTTACATATGTACTATACGTATACAAGATTCGGCCATGAGTTTGTCATTCAGCGGGACAAGAGCTCGTCAGGGATGAATACTCCATTTTTTGTTCCTTCTTACTTTTTTTTCTTCTTTCTCCAGGGAGTGCTCTTTTCATTATAAGTCGAACACGCAACGAACGACGCGCGCCCACGCATCGTATCACGCACTCGAAACGTATTCTTGAGACCCCTTTTACATAACGCGTAATAAAGAATCCCAATGTAGTATCCTCGTGTCCAGAGTGCATAAGGGACCTGGTGATACTTTATTTATGAGCCTGATCGTCCACCAGCCACCGGAGACTCCTGTGCTCTGCTGTGTAATGGCTCTCAGAGGGGATCCGCTTTTGCGACAGTGTTGCATGCAGCCGTCGATGCATGCATGCACGCCAGGATGTAGGATAACGAGGATGCCGCTAAAGAAACTCCTTCGGATTATAAAAATAAAAAGGATAATAACACTTACGGCTATGTAGTAGACCTGGACATCGCGTTCGACACGTTTAACCGACCTGGTTCCATCTATCTTGTCGTAAGGCTTTTCGCGGAAAGGCTTCCCTCCAGGAGACTGACTTTATATAGTTTATACATAACGTATACGTACGATGTATACAAAATTTCTGAAAATAAACATTATTACACGCAGGATTGGACTACGACGTATTAATGGTAGAATCACGGAAAAGGGATCCTAGTTGAACCTTTCTTTTATTTGTTTTTCTTCCAACGAATATCCACGCCTGCGGCCACGTCGTTTTTCCGGTTCTTGTAATTTTCTATGGCTTAACGGGAGGCGAACCAGCTTCTCGTACACCACTCAGGCTACTCTTCCTTCCTTGAGTCTTTCTCGTATCCGTGAAAGTGGAACCGACGAGCTATGAAATTCTGTCAATAGAAATTTATAGAAATTAAAGATTTCACTGTCTCGATAAATCACGCATTCTTAGCATACGTAAGTTATGGTATACGAAGTAGACAATACCTTGTCCCCGGTATTGTAAGCAGGGAAAACTTTTTAATTCGAATGCTTTCCTACCAGGAGCCTCACTTCGTGAACGTCCTCATACGTCATTCGTATCTTTGAGAAATCGCACGCGTGATGTGTACCTCGCTGAGTGTATGATGTATGTGTAGTGTGTGCCCGCGCTAACCTCCTCGACGCGTTTCATGTCTGTGAGAGCTAGACTAGATCCGGGAGTGGTGGGCGAACGCGCAAGGTTGCTGTAAATTTATTGCAGAAGACGCTGATGAGCTTTCCGCTTTTTCATGGAAACGAGGTAAACTTGGTAACGAGGCTCACCCGAGGCACTTGTCGCTAGAGAAAATCAAGATTGTTAGGTTAGGATGACCATCTCGCTCGACGCGCTCACAGCTGATTACTTTGTAGCGAAAGCTGTCCAATTACGAATCTAATGTTTAATAATAGTATTGACATTCGTACCAGAGATTTTTGTCGGTTACACCTGTCCCGATCGATACTCAGCTCGTAGAACAGTCGACCCTGATATCTCGATCCCGTTCCACTACTTTCACCTGGATCTCTGCTAATGGTTACATCCGCCAACCTGGGAGAGCTATGCCCCATTTACGATAATTTCTCGCTGCTCACGAAGTCGCTTCTTCTTTTATTCTTCTCGTAACGCACAATTTTCACTGTATAGTTACTTTACAGCTCATCACGTACTCTTTATACAGACGCGTGAACGGAATGCCATTTGTATTTTCCTTGTCGTGTTACTTTTCCTTCTCTCGCTCGCGATAAAGAAATTTGTAGGTAAAATTTCACTCTCGGTTTTTCATCTAGAGTGCAGTGACTTCATTTGTCACAGTGACGCATACACGTTTTAACGTATATAGATTTATAATGCTCTGTATAAGTCAGACTGTCATAAATGCCACTTGATAGGGGAATCACAGATATCGTCGATATCGGCTGCAAAACAACGTTGGTATTCGTCAGCGATCTGTATTGCCACTTGGTGAGGTAACCTCTGGGATCCGTTTAGGACTTGTTTTGACTTGGCTCGAATTACAAGCTGACTTTGCTTCTTTTAAATATTCCGTGTTATTTTATACCGAGCGTCACGGCTCTTGCTAGTATATATATATATATATATATTCATTACAATACGTGTATGCACATTCTGACAGCCAATTCCGTAGGGCTAATCGACCGACGTAGCGAATAGCACATGACTTTAACTCATTTCTATACAGCGAATGAGTCAGATAACTCACTGTTATTAGAGTCAGCATTAACATATCCTGCTCATCGACACGTTGGCTCTACGTACGTTCATATATGTACTTATACACTGTTGAAAGGTTCCTACGATTTTCCCATGACCTCGTTGACACCTGATGCCTCCGGTCAATTTAATTTCTCGTTCCTTCCTCAATTTCCCCGGAAGTCCTACAACGTCCTCTCGCGTGGTGTCCTTCCTTCGACAATAAATTGGATATGCATTGAATCCATAGAAATTAACCTGGGAATAGATCAGTGACTCATTAGCGTATATTTGGAGCGAACAAAGGGTTAGTAAATTAATGAAAAACAGTTCCTCCGTGTGCAATAGAATTTTTCCATGGAGCAATCGCGCGTGACAGATAACCTCTATCTGTACTTATGGGGTTTCTATGGGAAGATGAGAGTAGAGTCTCTCGTCGCGTGTAGCAACCGTAACGAAAGGAGGGACGCGCCGACTATTATGTGTGTAGCTATAAATCTGTGAGTCATTATTTACCGCGGGATCCACAAGGCAACCCTAAGGTTTCGTAGCGAGATATTCTCTCTCGCCGGCCATATCTTCGCGATAAGATCTGAGATAGGGAGATACAAGAATGATACCGGCGCGTCGGGGTCCAGAAAGATGCAATGCAATAGCTCTTTCACTCCGTACCTTTCTGCGTCTTTCTTTTTATCATTCTTAAATCATGCGTCTTGCTTCTTCTTTACTCGTGCCGATTATCCGCCATTTTTGATGCTATTCGTCGCACGCTTATGCGCATGCGCGTGCCAATTGCGTCTGCACAGAGGGCGGTACCTATACGAATAATAGAGAATACAAATTTTGATAGATGCACGATATAATTTGAATCTACGCGTTACAGGTAAATTATGAAATATTTGATCAAACGAAATTTTGATAATGGAAATGACGTAGGCTTTAGTGGCGGACACTTTTTCATTCGGGGCTTTATTCTATAGGTTAAATGACTTTTATGGCCGTGAAAAGAACGTTTAAAAGTTTTTACGAGACATAACCGTGAAATTATGTTTATTGTAACCAGGCTCACGTTGTGTCTTACTAAGATGTTTTTATTTGATAAAACGCCATCAATGCTTTCTGGCTATGTATAAATCAGCGCACTGCATAGATAGTGATTATGCTCGTGGGAGGAGACAGCACAGGCAGTTTTTGGCCTGCGTGACCGAATCTCGTTTAATAGGATGCCATGTCGTAAACACTTGTTTCTCTTGTTATGAAAATATTCCCCCTGACGTTCTTGGTTTTTCTTGTCACTTTCAGAGGTATGTCGACTGCACGGTCCTCGGTACCGGAAGTGGAGCCGAAGCCGAAGATTCGTCCTATGACAGCGATTACGAGGCTGAGGATTCACTTGGATCATCCGCTATTCATCCTCAGCTTGAATCGCAAGTGTCATCGTCAACACACTCGGACGTCTCCCGCACGACGTCAGACACCCTAGCAGCTGAGTTTGCCGAATACGTCACTGTGCAGGGTCCGTCCCCTATTCAAAGTCCTGGTAAGATTACTACGCTTGAGGAAATTTCAATGACCTTCTGTCTACCCCTAGAGTAATGTAGGATGGTCGTTTTTGATTTCACAATTCTCCTTCAAACTTTCTCTGAGAATGTCAATAATTTTCAACGTAGATGGGAGATCAATAGATTTCTGCAAGATTATGGTATGCAGAGAATTTTCGTATGCACATGAACACATCCGGGTTTCTAAGTTTTCGATATAAGTTTAAATTAGTATAGTTAGATACTATGATTTCTTTTTTCTCTCAAACAGGTTACACAGCCAGAGTGGAATTTGCGTTAAAGCTTGGCTATACAGAAAGACTGGTACAGGCTGCCTTACACAAGCTTGGACCAGATCCAGGTCAGAATGAGCTCCTAGCGGAGTTAATAAAGCTTGGCGCAAGTTCGCCAAAGCTTACGGATACTCAGGATGATTCAGATAACCTGTTAGAGGCTGATGTACCTGTGGATGATGGATCCCTATCCTCGGCACTACGTCCTGTGGTCATTGACGGTAGTAATGTCGCCAAGAGTCATGGAAACAAAAAGGTCTTCTCCTGCAGGGGCATTAAGATTTGTGTCGATTGGTTTCGTGCCCGTGGACACAAGGAGATCACCGTATTTGTACCAAAATGGCGGAAGGAAGCATCCAGACCTGATAACCCCATAGCTGATCAGGAAATCCTAGGTGAACTGGAACGAGATCGGCTTCTGGTATTCACACCGTCCAGGTTTGTAGTCTTGGATGATAATCATCAATTAGCTTTTGGCTACTTTGTGTATTATTAGCCGTGAACTTTATGCCAGGGTGGAATTACTTCATTTGTTTATTCTGCTATTCGCTTATTGTTGACACAGATTGGTAGGTGGCAAACGCATGGTCTGCTACGACGACAGATACATCCTTCGTTTGGCTGCTGAACTTGATGGGATTGTCGTGAGCAATGACAATTATAGAGACCTGGCGCAGGAGAGTCCAGAGTTCAGAAAAGTCGTCGAGGAGAGGATCCTCATGTACAGTTTCGTTAACGATCGGTTTATGCCGCCTGATGATCCTCTAGGAAGGAGTGGACCCACGCTGGATAACTTCCTTAGGATTGGATCGCGAAGAGCCGATCCAGCACCTCCTTGTCCTTATGCTAAGGTCAGTAAAATGAATAGCTCGATTGATGTAATTCAGCCAAAGTGAATGGTTATTGACAATTTCTTGGCTTTCTTCTCATTAGAAATGTACGTACGGTAACAAGTGCAAGTTTCGTCATCCTGAACGTGGTCCTCATCCTCATAAATCAGTTACTGAGCGTCTGGTGGAGCACGCTCAACGTCATCTACAGGCACGGGGTCCTAGTCTAAGTCTTCCCTTGTCCTCCTCCACGTCTACCTCGGGCATCGTGTCCCAGCACCAGCCACTCTGTAAGACTAGGTCGGCTGTACCTAGTATCCAATCATCATCCGTCCCCAAGAGTAGATCTGTAGAGAATGTCACCGCGGATTCTGCGCAGACGAATCCTGCTGTGTACGCGCAACAGATGCCCACAGCACAAAATACCCCAGGTAGGTGTAAAAGTTTTATTTGAGTACGATGAGAATTATATGAGAACGGCTGTGGGAATAATAATTTTCATCGTCCAGGATATCCCTCTCCGGTTGGATGGCCTGCTCCCAGGGTTGCTAATACGGATCCTGAGCCAGCTAACATGCACAGGAAGCTCCAGAGACAGCTCACGCTTAATCCTGCCTGCGATCCAAGGCTGTACCAACTGCGAAGGTATCCTCAGCAGCAACAAACCCAACAACAGCACCAGGCATTACAGCAACAACCTGTCATCAATCCATCACACTCAACTATGCAGCACAGACCATTGACGAGGCACGCAAGCAACGAGTCTCCCTATCCCGTAGCTATGAGGTCAGTTAGAATTTAATATTATCCTTCAACCAGTTCCCGTATAGCAGGATGATTGCCTGATTTATCACATTGCCGGTATATGCAATTTTTTAGCTGGGAGCATCCTGAGCATCATCATCAGCACGTTACACGCATAGCATCTGCGCCGGATTCCTATCGTGCTTGGCCACCAAGAGGAACGAACCTTCCAGCACCATCCAGGGTCCAGAGACTAGGAGCATCCGATCCCCAGCTTAACTTGCTACCATCACCACCCTCGGCACCAGGACTCCACGCATCCTGGGGCACCCAGGCGCAGGATGCAAGACGTCGGTTACATTATCATTTGGCAAATATCTTCCCGGAGGAGCAGGTACAAGCTGCGATGGCGCTACATCCACACGAAACAGATCCTCAGCAGATCTGTGCCGCCATCCTGGCGATGTTTCCCAAGCCTTAGGATGGAAAGTTCTACGGTTGACAGGCCAAACCTTTAGCGTTTACTATTGACGAGGTAGGGGTGTTCGTCTACCTGGATTATAGTAATATGGTCTAAAATTTCAACCTGCCAGAACCGAGACCTGGTGAGGATCCAGTTGGAATGCATGGTGATCCTCATGCAGGATGAAGATGTTCCAGAAAAGACGAATGCTTCCAGTAGCCATATTTGTTGTACATACACGCTATGCTACACCTTTTCTTTTCTATCTTCGAACAGTCATCCTCAGGGACAATATATTTTCTTCGAGGTCTCGCGAGCCTCTGGCATCGATCGTAAAGAGGACGATACTCGCGTTACAGAATGCTACGCACAGTATAGTATTTCGATGACTGAAACGTCATCGTAGAATCCCCAGCACCCTCCGTGAGAGTGATCCCGGGAGATTATGAGAAACAAGAAGCTACTTGACTTTGCAGAGACAACAAATCTTATAAAAGTAAAAAAAAAGCGACAAGGAAACCGCGTTGCGCTTTCAGAATCCACGAGTCCACATTAAAGACGTAAATCGCGTGATTTATGTTTTTCCTTATTACAATATCATTCCCCTTCATCGCGTATCTTTAATTGAATACTGGATTACATGAGAAGCAAAAATTGTGAGCTGGAACCTCGCTAACCGGAAATAATTTCTAATTGAAAATTTTGAATGGTCCAATTCTCTTTTCTTTTTTTTTTATCAAATAACCAAAACATCATGATTTTTGTCTCTTTTTTGGATCTCGTGGATTTTTAAATAAATCCAGCCAGTACCATTATGTGACGAACAAAGGTCAGTTACGGTTATAGACTTGTCCGCATCAATTGCAAGTCGTGCAGTACACAGTTGTACACACTGATAATACATGATAAATATAATATAACTAATCGCGAATAATATCCACCCTGTTTCTTTTATACAAGAAAAGCGACCTCGACTTTACGTATAAAAGCAACGGCGTGCATAAGTCATTTATACCGTTTGTGAATTAAAATTGTTTTCACGCATCTTCGCCGGGTTAGCCAACCGGCTAACTTTCTTTCTCGGTCGAGGATGAGAAAAGGTACATTGTAGACTTTCTTTCGCGAAGCACGCGTATTTCGCATTTCTTTTTTCTTCTTTTACTTTATAGCCAGCGACAAACTAAATAGGGCATTATAAGATAGGTCGCGAGCATTTTTACTTTATACATTAAGGCCACCTAGAATTACTTGCAAATATCTGTCCCCTCGAATATACCTATTTTAATTGTTAAAAAAAAAACATTTTTCTTTTCATTTCATTCACGTTTCGATTAACCGATAAGACGAGATCGCACGACTCACATTGAGTCTCAAGATTTCCGCATATTCAGCATTGCTCGGACGTTTCTTAAATTAATCCAAAAAAAAAACATTTGTTTTTTATTTTTTTCTCTTACTTCTCGTAGCAGGAATTAGGTCTGGATAATTCATGAGAAACGTTCGAAGACAAATTTTATCTTCAATTGCTCACTTTAATCATTTTCCATATTTGCTGTGCTCTCAGCTACCGGCTACAAAATATCTACGTAAAACGTCATTCGCAATACCCAACTATGCTGAGCAGCGACTGTAAATTATAAGCGAGACTTGTACGTCTCACTCGGGCATACAAGAGGAGGACAGCCTTCGCTGGTAAACAAGTTCATATACAGTGTGGTCCATTGTAATTCTCATGTCGGTAATATTCACTCAGGCGAGTAGCTTTTTTTTTTACATAAGACACCCTGTACAACATACCTTTGCATTGAAAATCGTATGTTCCTATTCGCAATTCTTTAACTTGTCACCTTGTTTATCAGTTATTCGCCAGACTCACTCAAGCCTGTTCTTTAACAAATGGAGTCGCATTTCTCTTTTCTTCACTTTTATTGTTATTCTATTTCGCTTACTACGCGTCCAGACGACCGGCTCGCATAATCATACAAATCCGCGCACTTGGCACGTTTCAGGACTGCCATACTTTGTCTCCGATTGGCAAAATGAGGCCGTGCAAATTATTGATATAAACTAAAAGAGATTATTATAAAATTTTTTTTTTTTCTAAGAACAGGACAAGATTTTTCTTATACAATATTTTTTTTGCTACTCTATCAATAAAATCTGTGCGCATACGCGCGTGCACGCACGTACAAAAAGGCGCACGCACATGCTCGCGTTGGGTTGCGAAGTTGCGTTTAACGTGAAAATGTTTTTTTTTTTCTTCTCTCACTTTTACGTCATTATCATTATTATAGATATTATATATTGTTATCAATATTATTCAAATTTATTTAACGGAGAGATACTGAGAATTTAATATATGATTAGCATATATGAGCATGTATGTGTATTTCAGCACTGAAATTTTGCAATACCGTGTATTGCTGACACAAAGAGAGTTGCGACGTTTTTACGGGCTCTTTCTTTTTTTAACCTACGTTATATATGTTGATATATATGTATATATATCTGACAGAGATAAAGAGAGAATGGAGATGATAGAAGGGAAAAAGAGAATGAATTGTTGTTTAATATTTTAGGGATACAGTACGTAGCGACAAATTAATTGTTAGATGTAACGAAACTTTGGTGTTTATATTGGAGACGTCTAAATGGTCGTTAAACGGATAAATTTTCTTATCGTTTATTTAATTAACGCAGGAGGAACGATCGTGCGAGAATTTCTCACGTATACGTAAAAGAAATAACGTGAACATTTATGAATTATTATTATTATTATTATTATTATGTTAATATTATATGAAATATTATATTATATATAACAAATTTGTATCAATGTTATTGCCAATGGATTGTGAAATAAATGTTTTTCTATTTAATTGTATGATTTTTGAACGTTTCTTTCGCTGTAGAAGGAACATTGGTTTTTTGATTATTGGCAGGTACGATGAAGGCATTTTGAATTTATGTATTTTTAAATTCATTGATTTTAATTGGGATGCGTGGTATCGATTCTTGGTTCTTTTTGTGGGCTGATTAGCCATCGTGTTGGATCAATAATGTATAACGATTCTCGAGTGTTTCGATTTTATTTTCAAGATAAAACATTCAGGAATAAGACGTAAATAAAACTTAGAATAAAAGTGATGCACATTCGCGACTCTTATGGCAGAGTGTACGGCGGTCCAGGCCGATCTTTCATACGACAGGTAGAAATTAAGAACTACAAAGTGAATTGTTCTAAAGATTGCTAACTAATGATCGCTGATTTGGCTATATTAATCGAGTATGTTTACTAACTGAAGAAAAAGTGAGAAAAACGTCCTTTCAATCCATTAAGAAAACAAATGCACCTCCGATTAATTGCAAGGAATAACGTCAGAGGCTTACAGATAATTAATTACTGTTATCCTCTTTTTCTTTTCACTTATACAATTTATCATTATGCAAAAAATCCATGATCGCTCGATGCAGCTGCGCTTAGCTTTAAAGCTTAATTTATGTTGAAAGTAATCATAGATCATTGACTTGTAGTCGCTCTCAATCATATGATGAACGCATGTTCCTAGTAAGCTCGAATCCGTACTGCAACCTTTGTGAAAATTGTCCTAAACTGATTGCCGGAAATATTAATTGTTCTGGAGAGTTTCTAGGGTTATGTTATTTTCATGACACGATTACAATGCCAATTGTGAACCAGCCTTAGGTGGTTATAGGATTTGTCAAGCAGCTCACAAAATTCTTTCGTAGAACAAAAGGTACGCCTGACTCTGCAGTACAGTTGATTCATCGACCTCCATCACTCTGAAATTATAAAAGACTCAATAGTGTTGGGGCAATAGTGTTTTATTAGGAAATTTAGTGAGAATATTTACCTGGAGTCAGAAACGTAGTACCATCGACCTGGCGGTGGCTCTGCTGTTGGTTGAGCTCTTGCCGATGCTTCTTCACTTTCTGAATCAGAACTGGCGCTACTAGAACTTCCTTCGGACTCTTTGGCATCCTTCGATGGCAGAAATGACCATCTTGGATCATCAGGACTCAGCGGCTGTCTTGCCTAGGAAAATGAAATAATTAATATTGTAAATGAATATTGAATTTTAAGAAATGAGGTATTAATTAGGAATGCAATAGTTTGTTATTAATTAAATATACCTTGACATAGGCTACGTAGTGTCCACCATGCAAAGTACCACTGTGCTCTACGATACCATAGAGGGAATAGAGTCTTGGCTTTTTGTGATCCTTGCAAACTGGTGATAAATCCAATACGGTTGGGAAAGATACAGTCTTGGTGACTTTTCGAAAACCAACTCGTTGAGCCTGAAATCTTTTCAGGTGGAGAATCAAGATGGCTGGTGCTTTTAAGATCAGATATTGTTTAGTACTGGGTGTGCAAACCATCTTCGTAGCACCTTCTTTTCCCTGGTGATTAAAAATGCCATTGCCATTTATACTAGATAATTCGCTTAGATTTTTCAAAATTTATGACTTGGGAAATTAATCATTACCTTATTCTCCCTCGCAGTACAGGCTTCGCAACTTACTTTATTACTTCCACTCATTAACTCCAGGGCTGTAAATTGGTTCAGGCACGACTGTATCGAACACTCTCCTTCTTTAGTGTGATATCTAGTTGGGGATTGATAAGTGCCGCTACCAAGTCCAATTTTTGACAATCCCGTAGTTATATCACTGATACCATTTTGGCTTTGATGATTCGTTATAGACTTTGTGAGAGTATCATCCTCTCGACTTTGAGCGGATTGAAATTCATCAGAATCCAAGGCCGCGATTGATTTTCTATTAAAAGAAATTTTATGAACGAATCTTATTAATGATTAAAGGAATCAATCGGTTCACTTTTCATTTTACCTGGAGGAGCCTTCCTTGTCGATTTTCAATTCAGGTTCAATAAGTTCTAGCCTGGATATCGGCCTGTCAAGCTTGTCTGCATAATCGCCATCCATGGCACTGGAAACTGGGCTAGTGGGACTATCCTTAGATGTGATAGGACTGCTTAAGGGACTTATCGTGAGCCCTTCAGGACTTGTCAGATCAGAATTCACAGCTAGGGAATTTGATAAGGACAATACAGGCAGTAGTCCGTTCTCGTTGTTAGGACTCGCTGGACTCTCGGTTACGGCGATGCTCAATTTTTCAGGACTAAAGGATTCCGAGGTCAACTTGACCTGGGTCAATTCCATCATTGATACATCGGTAGGACTAGGAGTATTCAATGTATTCGTATTGAGCTCATTCTTCAGTTCTATGGATACTGAATTGTCTGTGGAACTGAGTTGCATAGTGTTATCAACTGATAAACAATTCAAGTTGGCCGATTCGTTTGACTGATTTAAACGTTTATGATCAGCTGGTGATACAGGGCTAGCCACAGCTGATACTTTCTCGGAACTATATCCGGACTCTCCGATTTCCGGTCGCGGCATACCTTCCGTTTCGACATTGTCCTCGACATCGGCATCGCTTTCCTCTGAAAATAAAATCTTTTGATTATACGACTGGAGACAATTAATTAATAGAATTATTTAATTACCGCTCTCAGAATTATTTCCTTGCTTCTCTTCCACGATACTATTTTGGCTGAAGATCACTATGTTATTGGCTACACAGGAATCATGGTTAGCGTTTCCATGTTGTCGTCTGTTCTTCCAATATTTTCTGGCGTTTTTTTTCTCTTTTTTCAATTGATGCTTTGATGGAGCATTCGACGTGATATTGTCCATCATATCGAAAGCGTCTTCCAAGCCACTGTTCTTTCTCCTAAACAAATATAATAATTAATGTTAGGTAATTACTTATTATGGTCTTTGTTAACAGACCAAACTTATTTTATGGTATCGCTCACTTTATAATAGGAGGTTGTGGCTTGTCAGCCATAACTGGCAAACTGAGATCCAAAAATGGTTCGGTACGCTGAGATGAGTGGTGACATTCTAAGCATTCTAAAGTAGACACTAAAACTCCTCTAAATACAGGTTCCGGACCTAACAATCTAGCACTGGCTTGATTGCCATAATATTTCACTCTTGATTTTAAACTCACATCCACGCGTTGTAGGTCTATTTTTCCGCAAAGACCAACTTGCCTCAATACTTGTCTTTGATATCGCTGTGGAAGAAAATGAATAAACTTCATTATGAAACACTTATTTTTGTATGAGCGATCTTTTAAATTAATAATATTTAATTGTCGAACTATACCAGTAGAAAAGCGTTAAGTATCTTACTTTTAAGTCTTCATTTCGTACAAGCTCCAGGAGATATCTGAGCAATTCATGAGAATCATGTTGACCTCCATCGGTACACTGTAAAGTTTTTCTTCTGAATGAACTTAACAGTTCTGAGGGTCTGTACGGTTGATGGCCATTCGAAGTTTGCATCTCAGTTAATGTCTTGCACAGAATCGAAGTAAAATTTCCCCACCCTTCCAGGGATCCTTCCATTGGTGGCTTCACAAATTAGATGTTAACGTTTAAATAAATCTTAAAATATAACTTTAAAAAGTTTTATTTCAGAAAATCAATTTACCATATCAACTTCCTCCGAGTCACCGGCTCCTTTATGCTTCCCTCCAGGTAGCACAAATGATTCTCCTTCTGGACGCAAATCATTCAAAACTTTAATAAGAAAAGGAGTTTGCGCAAGGCATTGAAGCACAGCGTTGAAGAAGCAGGTATTTCCTAAATTTACTAAACCCTAATAAATAATAGAAAAAGCAATAAGTGAATCTTTTTATGGCAAGGAATTCAAAAACTATTGATGTATTCCATTGCGCGCAAGATTACTTACTCCTACTTTGGGAAGATCACTAGGAATTTTTTGTTTCTCTTTATTCATTTCGGGTTCCGCTATTTGGCACGGAATTGCTGGCATTTTGGGCTGCTGTGAGGCATAAGTAGTAGCAGCTAACTTTTTCAGAAATTCTACAATCTCCAACAATTGTTTTCTAATGGAAACAAATTCTAATATTAGATTTATATCGTACAACTTCTATCGACACTCTTTTATCTCACAAGATATGAAAGAAAAGATGATCAATTACAGTTCAATGTAATATATATGTAAAACTGTATCTCACCTGTAACCAGAATTAATTCTTGTCTCGCATTGGTAACACCAAACACTCCACTCATGTGTATCTACAACTAAACAATGACTATCACTGTGAGGAGTTGCATAATGCTCCTGCGCATGTTGCCTCTGATTTCTTCCACAAGCTTGATTACCGCAACGGATACAAATCCAAAGAGGACCACTCAGAGGAGCAAACTGTAACAATAATATTTTAGAGTATACAAATTTTAGTTAACCAAAATTTGTTTTCATATTCAATGAATTTATTTTACCCATTCCTCTTCTTGCTTAACCGAATTGCCATCAATTCTCTTACAAGCTGAACACTCAGTATTAATGCCAGTTTTTCTTAGGATCTTTCTCACCCTTGTTATATTAATTGCTTTGGTCACGTGTGGACAGGACATTCCTTCTAAATAGATACAAAACAATTTAATCAGTCCTAGAAATATCTTCAACAAATAAAGCCTTGCTGAGCCAAGAAATTCTTTATTGGTAGTATGTATAAATAATAAAAACTTTATATTCAATGTTGTTACAGATAGAACAAAGATACATAGCATTATTTACTGAGAAGAAATATATAAGTCAAAATGTTTGGAAAGTACCCAAACATATTTTATTAATGGAAAGAAAAAGTACACAATAATTTAGTACTTTTCATCTTTACAGTATTATAAAAAATTAATTCTAACCTCCAGTAATTTCTTCATAGGACTCAGTCGATTCCCCGCTGCTCTCCTCATTGGCATCAGGTTGCCTGTTCCTCTTCTTCCCCATGACGCTTTAACTTTAAACCTTCTCTTTCTTCTATTTAAGACAATTCCAGCAGGATATTGACTAATATAGGCTGTTAATAATAAGATTTTTGCAGTATGGACATTTTTGTCATGGAGGATACAACCTGCTTTTGAAGACACACCCGAAACGCACTTAAGATCTCAAGCTCACGTTAAAAAAAAACGTAGACGTCTTGAATATCTAGCGCACAGATAACAAGAAAGATATTGTCTGTTGGAATAAGAAAATAATAAATTTCATTACTGCGACCTCATGGCTTTGGCAATGGCAGTCTGTCAAGGCCTGCAGAAAAATGGATATCTACTAGCAGAGATGACTACGGAGATGCACAACGCTATGGTTTTAGGCGAAATCAAAATCATGGCGTCAAATCGTAGCGGCGACTCTGGAAGTAGGATTTTGTGGTCATCGCCTCCGTCAACAATGTGAATTCCGTCGTAGCCGAGCGAAACGTAAACACGAACCTGCAGCTTGGCGGGCAGAGGTTCTCCGCCACCTCTTCGCTGATTCCCAAAGCAACCCTTACAACTAGACCAGGAACTACAGAACTTCTCTAGAACTATTGAAAAAGTCTATTGCTGAAACATTTTTGAGACATTTTTAAGAA
>JASANN010000003.1:305020-342579 GCA_031762395.1 Calameuta pygmaea | reverse complement strand
CGGAGGCGATGATCACAAAATCCTACTTCCAGACTCGCCGCTACGATTTGACGCCATGATTTTGATTTCGCCTAAAATCGTAGCGTTGTGCATCTCCCTACTCATCTCTGCTACTACAGATTTTCCAATTTGGTAGCGCTACAAGCGGTTGGACCAAATACTAAATCTTTGTCCAAGATAATTTCTCTCTTTTATTGATGAAGAATTGGACAAGAATTAAAGAGAAATATCATTTTAGAACACTGACGATAAAAATGTATTCTGCCTATGGTAACAAGTGAGAATCAGTCCCACCGGATAATATATTTATTCTGAATATATTTGAAATCAATTAGAATATTGATCACAAATTAAAATAAGAATAAAAAAATTTTCCCTCAAAAAGATTATCAGAAAATAATAAAAGGTAGAATCCTTGCTGTAACAGGGAATGGTTTTTCTTAATATTTAAATTGATCAAGTAATTCTGAAAGAGAAATGGCTTTCTAATTTTTACTAAAAAAAAGAAGCACTCTTATCTTCTATAAAAACATATTTTTATTGTATCATATAAAATAGTATTGTTTGTACAAAACCTTAAGGCTACAGCATCCTACGCATAGAAATATTTAAATTGTCATGAGCACTTACTTTTTAAGTGTTGCTTCCGTGACTTCAACCATTCATTTACACTATTTACAGTATTATTTACATTGATCTTATAAGCCAAACATTTCATTAATCGTGCTCAAGTATAAACCGTATAATCATCATAAAAAGAAATCATCCTAAGACTTCTCAATCAAACTCATAAGAGGAGTACCCGCCACAAATTGTACACGATATACAAAACAATGTCGACTAAATATATAAATAAATTAATCTTTTCAAGTGCATCGTTCTGCCAAAAGATTGTATCAAAGAACCAGAAACAGCACGTCAAAGATATAGCACAGGAAGTACCAGAAGTGTCTTAAACGCGCACCAGTTAATACATAGGGTAAAATGCCATGATAAGGAGTATGCCACCAAAAACACAAAAGAACAAATATCATTAATATTTGTTCACGCCATGTTATTAGTATCAGGTTTGTACCCTTGAAACATATTATGTCCAAGAGGCTGCATGACCTGGGGTGGCCTAAGGGGTTTAGTTGGTGCAGCAAGCAGTCTACTCCAGGCTCTACAAGTTTTCCCAGACCAGACCCACATTCCAGAAGTAACCCCAACGACGAGGGACAGGAACAACCTGAGTAAAGCTACCTCAAGTCCAGCAGCTCTGTAAACCGGCCCCGGATCGCAATTCTGTGCTGCTCTACAATCTAAGGCAGCCAAGAGAGCCAAAGTTCGCCATCTTGGTCTCACAGAGGATTCATGAAGGATACAGGCAAGTCCTCCGAAGGCTGGCAACGCGTAGAGCAACGCGAAAATTCCTAATCTAGTCATCAGCCGCTCAAGTTTGGTAGCACTGCGGCCAGCTGAGCGCACTGCTCTACGTACGCGGACTAGAGCAGCGCCAGCTACACTGGCGAAGATGCATCCCAGGAGTAAAAGCGTGGCATGCGGAAGTACCTCGAGCCACAGTGCAGACTCTTCGGATACCTGGCAAAGACCAGTGAGCTCATCCGCAGCAACGTTCCGAGATATGAGACTACCTGAAATCAAATAAAAACCGGTTGATAATAATTCAAAATATAATTATAAGCCGTTGCGTCATTATAATGTAATATGAGTATAACCACACTGGACCGAGGTCGCCGTGCTTACCTCCAGTTAAGAGAATCGGTACGCCCCAGGCTGTGGCATGTAAATAAGGAGCAATATTATGAAGAGCCTCGCTGCTCCACTCGTTTCTCGCGCTAAGCAGCCAACAGCCGCATAGAACAGCCCACCAGGCGCTGCTGGCTAATCCCAGGTAATGTCTAGCCAGCCACCATATAGTGCAGGGAATGCTTCTGAGACCATCATGGACCTGAATATTCAGATTTATCGTTAAGCTACAGGAATCTTTGAATATAAACGACAGAAAGATTCATTTGTAAACACTTACAGGTACGTAACTAGGACCATCTGTCTGACTGGCACAGCTCAAGTTCTCTGGACCAACTGCTCCACGTATAATATAAGCGACGGAGAGGAGGTTGTAGCACAATGCTAAGAATACTATTGGTCTTTCTGGATAACGGAACCTGGAAGGTTCCACCCAGAAGGTCAGCAATGTGAAGAGAGTCGACAAGAAGCACAGCCATGCCCATCCGGTCATCCAACGCTCGGCAAATCTTTTGTCTTCGGCACGATAATAGGCATCAGCACCGCAACGCGGAGCACAGGATATCTAAAAGGAAGAATATATTGAATATATCTGGAGTTTCGTTTCGAGTCTTCTTCTGGAGCGTATTGAGACAGAATTCTTGGTAAGAATCGGCTTTGGCTACGGCTGAGAAAAACCTTGAGAATATATTACCGTGTCGACAAAGGGCGTCTGGACGAAGTGCGGAGGACATTGGTGATGCTGATTGATTCGTGCCGGTTGCATCGATTGTATCGGCTGAATCGGTTGCACTACCGGCCACTGCTGCTGCACCGGTGGCAGAGGTGGTGGCGCAGTTTCCGGTAGCGTTTCTTCCGGCGGTGGTTGAACGCATAGAGTATTTCCTAAAATAACAATTGACCATTAAGGACTGACTATTTTTTTTCTTAAGTCTAAATCACTTATACGAATATTTTATCGGAAACTCACCGTTATCCGGAAATCGTTCGCAATCCAGCATATGTGGCCAGGGTAAGGTGAGAGTAGTTAAGGCGGGTTCACAGTCTCTTCTAACGGAAAGACAAAGTGGCTTGCATGCTGGTATCTGCATTGCAACGTGTTCCGAACAGACAGGAGCAAATACGGCACAAAGGAAGAACCTCAAGTGTCTGGAGCAGTTGTAATGGACCAGAGGCATGAATGCTGCGAGCTGTGAGAAAAAAGAAATATTTTAAATTAATAAATTTCATTGAAAATAATACACAACGAATTGGATCGTACGTACATCTAGGGATATTTCGTTTTCCTTTCGACTCTGTCTCTGAGAAAAATACCCTAGAAATCTCATACCGAGTAGAAGCAACAACCGATAAAAATTCTCAGCTGAAGAAGACGAAGAGGAAGAAAAGGAAGAGAGGAGGCTGACGTACCTGAGGGCGCTAGAGAAAAAAGAGATCCAGGAGGTAATGAGTGGTGGGCTTCATGGGTAATTATCCCGCCCATTCTTCCCGCCTCCCGAAGAGGCCCCGATTTCGGTGGGCCTTAGATATTCGCCCATTACGGTGCGCAGCGCGTATACCAATGGCGCTCTCAAATTATACCTCCCCACAAAATTACGTGGTGAGCCAAGTAAGTAACGCCGGCCCTGGGCGCTGCAGAAGATCTCGCGTATACCGAGAGAATCGTTAATTCCAGTAAAGGGTCGGCCAAGAAAGAAATTAGAGGAAAGACAATTAGCCTATACCGATCTGGAGAAGTAGTGATAAAAAGATCTACTCTAGATCCGTACTAGTGGACCCGCTAAAATATTTTGCATAGATCAGTGGAAATTATACCATGGCATCGGTACGATATTACCGAAAGAGATATACCAGAGGATAACGAGCGATCATCAGGTTGGGTGTAGAAGAGGTTGACTTTGCGAAGGGATCGATCCGATCGATTGAGAATAAAGTCTAGGCTAAGGTGAGGCTTGTTGGTCAGTTTTATTCGTGGGCCGGTAAAGGCTTTGCTATGTAATTCATGTGTATGTGTATATATATATATATTGAACATAGTCGCTCTATATACTCGCGTGTTTCAAGATGGACAGACGGCGGTCACTGAGTGATGTCCCAACAGGACCAACATTTCTGCCTGAGGAGACATCAGGGCAGCCGTGCCGACTTAAATCTCAGACTCGCCTCGGTAGACCGGTTTCTGGGTTAAGATCAGGCCCTTCCGTTCGTTATTTCGCGTTTTTTCGCCGGGGCCCTATACCGCGCGAATGCGCAGACCTCGCAGCATTTTAAAGCGGCTGACAGACAAGTCGGCTCGGAGACAACGAGACGTCCATTTTGTTTCTCCTTGCTCGCTGGCTTTGGCCATTTCGCTCTTCTTTTGCTTAGAGGATGTTTTTCTTTCTCTTTTTTTTCCTCCTTCCTTTATTTACCACCATCCCTCGATACATTCTCTATTTCCTTTTATTGCTCCGTAACGACTCAGCCTTCTCCTATAGTCCCTTCGTGCTTTTTACTTCTCTCTTTCTCTTCCTGACTCCCTTCCATAGCGATTCCCTTTATTGTCCTCGTCTCACTTGCACTCGTTACCAGAGGACTCTTTCCACGATCAGCATAATAATAAAAGGATCACAACACAGCAGCACAGGAACTCCTTTCCCAATAGGGACCAGTTCAGCACCAAGTCCAGGTACCCTGGTCTCGAGTCTTGAATCATGAAAAGGTATGGTTCGCCCCTTTAGATCTAATTCGCGTCCTCTTCAAGTCCTTTTCGGTACATCAAAAAGTCATTCCAGGAAGCAGCAATCTAAATGACGTATCATCCAACCCAGACAAACCTTTCCGGTTCGTTGAGCAACGCTGAAGGAAGTGACTGCTTCCTAGTGAACGTACCCCAACGGACGATTACAAGATGGCGGTAGCCACATCCGGTCAAAGCTTCGGCATGCCAATTACAGAAAGATTGGCCGTTCGAGGTTAGAACATTCGAGCCAAGGGATCGAGGCCTCCTCCCTTCTCCTTCAAGAAGATGCGCCATCGGGCGCCACTGTCAATTATGCTCTGTCTATTCCCGGAAGGCCCCAAAATTACACGTTGCCGTGGATCCTCACTGTCAGACTAAAGAATCTTTCATTCCTAATCGTCGAACCCGCCCAGAAGGCCAAGACTACGAGACTGGCTCACCAGGATACGTAGCCAGGATACGACTCCATTTTATGTTACTTAACGTCATTGCTTAATGAGGCCAAGTAACGTTAAGATCATTCGAGTAGCTTTGCGTTTGTCAACCAGGTCCAATGGCAATGACGTACACACGTGTAGCCGGCTGATCCGCTCTGGGTCGTTTGTCGTGCTTGGTACTCTTCGTGTAAGGTTAATCCTTTCATTTGTAAGACGAGAGCGACGGGGGGACATCACGTGGAGAACGATAGCGGCTCTCTTTGATGTTGATACGAGTAGTGAGTAGTGACCACCCGGTACGTTATTACTATATCTTCTCTCTGATAATAATAACAACAGCACACGTTCAAATAACCATCGTAAAATGAAGATCCTGACAAGTATTTTTTCACCACAAATTTATAGATACATGTACTCCTAGGTATGGGACCAAGGTAAGCACTACGCGATTCAAGGATTTATGCCTCGGTCGATTGAGCTCGGCTGATGTGAATTATTGAGTTTCCATTTGATTTACCAAAGATTTTCAACGCTGAAAATCTCTCTGGATTATTTAACTGCTAATTGCGTGATTCGACGGGGGAATCAGAATCCCGTACGGTACGTTTGCTACGACGATCCTGACCTCCGTCTTCTGTTGTTCACGTGGATAAAGGTTCTTTGATCCTAACACCGGACGTCCTTCTCCTCTTCGTTCTCTCTGAAATCACGCAGGTATCTCTCACGATCTCCGGAGTGCAGTCGATGGACTGTAGAGGGACAAAGAGGGAGTACAGATGGAGAAGAAAAAGAGGGGCGTATGAGGTGAGCGAGAGAGAAAGAGAGAGAGAGAGGGAGGGAGGGAGTAAGATAGAAAAGAGAGAAGTCACAGCCGACAAAGAGACAATTTTCTTACCTCGCTGTCCAGCGGGCAGAATGCCACGGTACTCAAACCGTTTCGAAAGGCAAAATCTGCCGTGGAGTCGGAGTTATTTTCGTTTAATTATATCTCCCAAGTCCTTTTGTGAATGTCAAGCTGAAGAAAAAGGAAGTACGAGATACGGAATGAAAAAAAAAAATTAGAGAGCGAGAAATTTAAAAATCATTTCGGTCGTACCAAGGTTACCTGTTCGGTTCATCTAGATATTCCTAATTCACGCTGCCTGACAGCCATCTTTTATACGTATCTAGCTTTAATGGAGGCGCTCCGTAAACGCCGAGGAGAACAATGCCGCCTTAATGCGGCCTTAATAACGTCTCAAAGATTCCGACTCAAGGGCCCTGCAGGCATCCGGACTGTCGAAGTGACCAGCGGAAGAAAAAGATGCTATGAGATTATGAGGTCGACGTTCTCCACCACGTTACGTTCTTCTACCATTCTTTATCCTATACCTGGGGATACCTGTATACCAGATCTTCACCAGGGAACTAGACAGCTTCCCTGTTAGGGTAGAGAATCCGGTGTGTTCCAGGGCCGCAATAACCGTAACCCACGCGAGGGCACCTCATCCATCCACAAAGAAGACCAGTACAATTCTATAAAGAATCCCAGGTATCCAAGAAGATTCCCAGTAGAAGACGAGCTAAGACATCCCCGTCGATACTTCTGGTGCAACGCACACCCGGCTTATTATTTTACGATTCTCGGTAAGCCAGATCCGACAGTCAACAAAGGCTAGGTAGCAAGATAACGCGCTGCCTTCAATTTTTTGTCCCTCTACAGTCTGACAGCAGTAAGGGATACCGCACGGAAAAAAACCAATTCGCTATAATGACTCTGTCGAGACTCGTGTCGCCATCTACAATAGTCAAACAATATCATTTACCGAACACCGAGTTGACTTTGTACGTTCGCCATTATTCTTTCAGTCTATTTATTTAAACCCAATGCGTTTTATAACCTACCCAGGAGATCTAATGTTTTCCTCGAGATCCCGAACGATCCTTCCAGGAATAGATAATTCGACCGCGACCATTATACCTATACGTATAATCCCGAAGAGTCAGGATTCGACATGAAAACTGCATTAAGACGAATGGCCCGACGTCGTTTGATGATTGCCGCCATGGATAAGATAACCGTTCGTCCACGAGGATTCCGAAGAGACGCTTCTGTCTAACTCGTACAAGGTACGATATAGGTACGGTCCTGGCATGTCGTTAATTAAAAGCCTCTTGATACCACTTATACGAGTTAATTGCGATAGCGAAGTGAACGCCAGCTTTCCTAGACGTGAAAAGTTGTCTGATGGAAATACGAGATTATAAGGTATCGATTATCGAGGTGGTAGATCGATATCGGGGACGTTCAGACTCCTACAGAAAGTGCCCGTATGTCTATTTGGGATGCCAATTAGATATACTGCATACTCTATGACGAGCAGCTGTTCCTGGAGCAAATCCACTCCATTTCATGCTCTCCTCTCTCCTCTCTCTTTCTCTTCTTTACGTCGGTAGGTATTCCGCCGAACGTATACCTGATTTGGAGTTATCTCGCACGGACTGTAGATTGACTGGCGTGGCAGCGTCGTCCCGCATGTGAACGCGACTTTAAGCTCGTATGGGCTTACACGCAAGCGAGGTATTTATAGCCGAGGGTTCACTCTCGCTCGCTCAGTTTTATTATCGTAATAACATTATGGCGGTCGCTTTTGAAGCTACGAGGAGCAAGACAAGCTGACGAACACCGGCGTAGTTTGTAGCCGAGTGGCACGTCAGTACGTTCTACTGTACTCGCGTGTTAGTCAACGCGGTACTGGTGGAGTAAGAAATAGAGGGAAAAAGTATGAAAAAAATAATTGTCCAATTACCCAACGATCTGCTACATTATCTGCTAGGCAACTATGCGTGATAACGAGAGAGCCATAACATTAAGATAATAACAAATTGTACTTAATTCACTAAGAAATCCTACGAGTCGTCTTGATTGAAATTCATTTAAACGTATAAATTAAATTAAATGCAATATTTTTTTCAAAATTTTCATCAACATAAACGTACACGTACACCGCAAAACTGCACGGCTCTACATATTGGCAAATGCATATTATGACTTTTTATTCGTCGAATGGCAAAGCCCGTAGGATTCACCTGGTATAATAATAATATTCGCGCATAGGGAAGCCAGAGGGATTAGTGAAAGATAAATAAGAATTCTTTAAGGAGAATATTTTAAGAACCTGGATTCTGTCGAAATTCGAAGTGTACAGGAAGAATGAGACGTAATGAAAATATAAAAAAGAAAAAGAAACAAACTGCAGGAAGAGAGGACGTTAATTGCAGCCGAGTTAATTGTTTATCCAATGATGAAACGTGCCGCCATAACCTCTTCGAACGTATCGCCGTCCCTTGTCGCTCGTGTGCCTTGCATAAAATGCGAAAGCTAATTGCAGAGTAAGGAAGGCACGTACCAATGGAATATACATTGCATAATTAAAGCTGCAAGAATGTACCTTGATGGAATAACAGCAAGAGATATATATTCGTATAGCGGACGCCGCCTTGAAGTTGCTGACATGCGCACGAGAATGTACCGACTGAAGTTAAGAGCAAGTGGTGACGCCAGCGTCGTTCGATTGAAAAGCCGAAGCCCGTAGAGGATAAGGATGGGAAAGTCAACATTGCAGATCCCTCACGACGTACAAGATAGGAGAAAACTGATAAAAAGATGCTGATAACACATCTGGCTGACTTATTCTAATTACTACAATAAATGCACGTTTCCGTTGTTATTATTCCCACGCTAGAATATCCAGGCATTTATTTCCTTTCTCTTTTTATCACTTGGTTTCTCTTTTTTCTTCTTTTATTTGTCTTTCCTAGTTACGTCACTAGCTTTAGCGAGTATCACTTTGTTCCCCGTGACAGACTTTGATGTTTCACACTGAGATTCAACTTGGCCACCGTGGACTCAGCTGTCGGACATCAAAGCTTTTGAAACCCTCGTAACTCATCTAAGCAAGAAGTCGACGAAGCGTCTAAGCTAACGTTATTCCTGTACTCATTTTTTTTCTTCTTACTTGGCCCCTTCCAGGAATCAGAGTACAAGGATTATTTTTGAAAATTCCAAAAAATAAAATTATAAATTCCTAAATATTCATGCACTCGATTTTCTCTGTGGGATCTTTGCGAATATCTTAAGTGTCATTCACGTGGATTAAGGTGGGCTCACAATGAGCTGGGTAACCATAGTTGGTAACAGATCCCAACCGAGGCTGAAGTTAGTCAGCTGGCACTAAGAGACTATAGTGACTATAACGGGTGTGCATCACGTCAAGTGGGTTCAGACACGACTTCCGTGCATCTGAGCACTCGAAAAAGATCAAAGGCCACTACTGAACAAACATTAAGCTTTTCTGGATCCCCAGTAGAGATCCTGTCGGAAGAGGTTATCCGATCTTTAAATACACTAGGATGTTTTTCCAGGTATCCCTTCTGGGATAATACACGCGTGAACTTAATGCCAAAAAAAATTCTCACTGGTTGTCCAGATATCAATTATAAAAAAAAAATAGTCTAAAATTGCGTCATGACCATAAGGATCTCTGGTTTCGTTAGCTCTTCACAAGGTAGATGCAATAAAAGATTAGTCCCATAACAGCAAATATATATATATAGGTTCCCTGTCAATGGTTATCGGTCTCTCGTGTTATCTCGAAAATGATTTACAGAATCGAACGTGCGGCTCTCTTTGATCTTATCAGAACCACGTTAAACCCACCTATTATATACGGTTTCCTTTTTCTATCCGATATCAGACCGTCTCACTGGACTAAGGCGTCCCTTGGTAATCGTTCTGCAATCAATTTCACGTGGTTAACGAATCCTTTTACCAGGTTGCACAATTTTCGCCAAGTTCATTCGCAGTCTAGCAAGACAAGCGCGTGATAAAGTACGACAGTCAGTGACGATCATGTTAAACCGAACCTCGTTAAGAATACCTCGAAGGATAATGACGCTACTAACAAAGGGTAAAGGCAATTCCATAGAAATGCGATTTCATGGAAACCGCAATAACGGCACGGTGCTTCGATAGACTTTTAATAAAAAGGAACAATTCCTCAGAACCACCCAACTCATCGATATACCCAATATCGATCTCTTGATAATTTTGATTTTTCTGTCCATCCTTTTTTCATCCCCTTCTCGAACGCATCCCACATTTTCTGATCCAAGCATATAAGCCAATCCTTTATACTCTTTGGTATCCTTGTATGACCCCCCCCCCCCCCCTCTATCCTTCTTCTGCAACAAAAGTGCACGCATGAATTGCATCACTGTAAGAAGCTGCCTTGGTACGTATACCATTCCTAAATACAACCAAGTAACCATCAACATCTGTATATACAACTGCACACGTATACCGAGTGTTCCAATACGACCAGTATAAATCATAAATTAATACCAGCTCAGCGCAGCTCCAGTTTCTTTTACTCGCCTCTCAATCCTTGTTTATTTCGATTTCTGGCCGAGGTCCGACGTTAAAAAGGCAGGCAGACGTTTCATGCACGCACGAGGTACGATTCGCTACTCCGAATCTCATATAACGTGCTCACGATGTAGTGGATGCTCGACGAATAAAAATAAATTTCCATAGTATCAACGATACCAGAGATTAATCTTTGACGGATGCTGGTATACTTATCTGCTGTTGTTCTGAGAAATTGAAAATTTTTCTTTTTTTTTCCCCCTCTTCGCTCCATTCAAATACACCCTAGGTACCCAGCTGATATACAGTCAGCATGGCAAAGGCCATATCAGGGGATTAATAAGCGATAGAAGATCAAAGCTTCCAACAAGATGGCCGATGGTCATTAGTAGCGATGAGATGAATCAAAATCATTGGAGCGTGTTGCTTTACCAGAGGACTGCCTCGCTTGCCTCTTCTATCTATCCATGCTTACGGTCCATATCCGTTCACCTTAATTCTCTGCCGTCCTGATAACTTTTCTCTTCTCTTTCTCCTCCTTCACTCGCTTCAGTGGTACACTCGCAAGAGCCAAGCGCATCTCCACGGGGGGACGTAATTAGAAGCCTATTTCACGTACTTCTTCTTTATTTTCTCAAACAGGCTTCAAACTCCTTTTTTTACTCTCTCCTCATTCATTTATTCTCGTGATGACGAGAGATACACGTGTTCGACGTTGGACCCCCGCAGTTAGAAGCCATTGGCGTCGGTAGGCAGTACCTGATGGACCTGACCGTTGGAACATTTTTTTTCGGATAAACATTAATTACAGGTTAATTACTTGTACCATTTGGCATACGTGGGACTTTATAAAAGTTTGTATTCATAAAAATCTAACCTTTTTGCCTCCAACGATTTCAGGTCAATTCGCAATTATCGTTTCAGCGTTGAATCCAATTCACGAGCATAGTCTCGATACTAGACTTTTAGTTTATGTTCAACCTTCCACTGCGTTACGCCAATGCAGAGATGTAGTTACTTACTACGAAGCAAGATGTTATGAGCGATATCTCTCGAGGGTAGATACAGAGTTGTCATGCACGGCTGGATCACCGAGGAGGAAACAGATACTAAAGTCTGCCGGGAGATAGCCAAAGGCCACGATTCGGAGTCCTGGGCCCAACTTTAATAGCAGTCACAATGGTCGGGGCACAGTCAAAGGAGCACCAATAAAGGCGAATCTCCACTTGGGCGATTTGATTTTTTCTTTCAGCGTGGATCGTCCAGCAGCGTATATGGGTAATAGGAACTACAAGAAGGTAGTACGTAACCTCTTTATATACCTGGTGTATGTATACCGAAAATACATCTTCTATATAAATATCAGTCGGGTCTTCTCCTTCCTTTTAATCTATATGACGTATACGGGAGGCTGCAATAAATTCTTCAACCGATATTTGACGATTAACGCTGCAGCTGTAACGAGATCACGCAGGGGACCATCGTCGGGGTGGGCCTAATACTTTAAATCCCACGGACATCAAAAGATAGTGATAACGCAACTGCTGGATGTATTGGGTCTGTAATATTTTATTTCTGTTACCTCTATCTCTGTCTCTTCACTTGCTGATAGTATGTTGATATATTGTACGTCAGTAAAATTTTACCGCCGTCGGTCGCTTTGACTGTTTTGTCATGGCCGAGAATTTCGTCGCGATAATTTTCATGATTTCATGTCAATTTCAAAAGCCCTTAGCCGTCGTATGTCAGAAAGTGAAAATTCGGTTAATTATGTGAAAAATAGATTTTTAAATGTCATATTAAGTTCGCGTGTCAAGGTAGATTAAAAAAAAATTGTTGACGAAAGCAAATTATATTAACCAATGTTCGATTTTCTTGTTTAGCTTTTCCCATGTCAGAATTAAGAATATTTCGATAAATCTCATTCAAATTTTCTAATCCGAAATTCCCCTTGCGTGCTAGCGCACTGTTAATCGTACTAGGGACTTTTATGTTTTGGCTGTATCAGACGGTTGGTACGAACGGCATGATTTCTCTATGGTGAAATCGTGATAACCACCGTAGAATATCAGTTAGGCACGACGCACGATACTGCTGTGGAATCGTGATGAACCCTGTGGCCACAGCTGCCGTTGGATGACGGAGTGCGATTTTGTAATTACGTGGATCACGGCATAAAATACGTATATAAGCCGGGGCCCCACTTCACTCGACAGCTTTTTCCAAAAATAACAAATTTCACGTCCTTAGCGGCTCGTCGCGCCGCCCTGGAGTTAAACATGGCGGGCCCCTCGTGAGAATGCTTCTCAAACAAACTCGATGGTTTTATTAGGCGTCGACGAATCTTTATGCGCGTATCTGGAAGCTGTCCCAGAAAGACGAAAAAGATGCTACGAGTCTGGACGACATTAGTGTCAATTTTTTTTTTAATAATTAAATACACCTTCGTATGTTTACGTGAACCAAACGAATGCAGCGAAAAATTGAATCGCATCGGAAATCTGTATATTGAGAAAGTTATTAACACGATATTTATACCATTCGAATTCTATTATAAGACTATTTCGAATGACTACATAAAACCTGTAGACAGTCGGTAAAGAAGTATAAAATGCGGGGCACGATTTCAATCGGCAATTAATTAGGTACGAACAATCTTTACTAGTATCCAAATTGGATTGGAGCCATGAAACCATCTTCTGTATATATGTATATATACAGGATGATATACGTAGAGAGGAACCAGAGACTGAGTTGGGTTTCGAAAACCGGCATCCAACTTTACTGCTTTTCATTCATTAGTCTCTTTTACGAGGAGCCACGAGTTTTTCGATCGTTTAAACTTCGTCCGTCTGCGTCATTAACCAAAACCCAAGCGTCGTGTACTGGAGTCGTCAAAATAATTCAACATATTTCAACATAACCTAGCAGTGCTTTAACCTTTGACACGGCAAAAATTATTACGTTACGCATCTTCGGCCCTTTCACTCCATGAAATCTAATATGAATCTTCAATCCTGTCGTAAGTCTATATTTCGATAAGATCGATAGAGTTTATGTATCCAGGTCAGTCCGAGTCTAACCTCAAAATTAATCCAATCAAGCTTCCAAATTCTACGCACAGACAGCGCTACGATTCCTCTACGTCGGACAGCGACGAAGAAAATTACTAGGACTAAAAATGTATCGTGAACGTTAAGGTGACAAAACGTGCACGCGCTCAGTTTACAGAGATTAAATTTCTGACAGTAGCAGCTGATTGATCGACCGACAGATATCTAAGGGATCCTAGCCGACACGTGTGGATGCTCTTATGCACGTGCGTGTGCCGCGGAACAGAACTGCATTGGAACATAGAAAAAAAGATGAACGCAGAGCCAGTGCTGAAGTGCAGTTTAAATAAATAATACAGGTTGGCCTAACGGGAACCTGGGCAACGGGCAATTATATCTTAGGTATAGTTTAGAGAAAGAGAGAGAGAGAGAGAGAAACAAAATGGGAACTAGTCCATAATCGAAAGCGATAATGACTTCCTATACACGATGTCGGCCGATCAAAAGATCCTTTGACGGCATGTTAATGCACCCATAAGGCAGATTACAACTTGCAGATAAATTATCTTACTTTGGTCCGTGCGTATATACAATTATAGAGTATGATCCTGGCACTTCTCAGAAGAAGCATTGTTATGGAACCAGGAACAATGGGTCTGACCTCTCTGGCAGTGTTAACATGGCGCCAAGTAGACATAACCATAACTATGATTTAAGAAAGAGAGTGAATTTACCCCACGTTCAGCCTGCAGTTGATCCTCGTGACCCATGAAGTTGGGCATTGCTGTTAAGTTATAACGTAGTCCACGACAGAAGGAGACGGTGAGTCTTTCGCACTTTGTATTTGGGCCAGGATGTCCTCCGTGATTGATGCCCCAGGCTGACACAAGGGTGATTGTGGCCAGGGTGAGCATCGCTTTCCACAGAGTATTCATTTTTGAGAAATATATACGTCTCCACTTGGTAACAAACTGAAGCAAGACTCCTCTTTTTTATCCCGTGTAACGCCTTAGATCATAGTCGATCGTACGACGTCATGTCAGGATCTGACAACTGTTACGAGTTTCATGTTTTACTTATTCACTTGCCAGTATCCAATGATTTTATGGAGTTTTTCCCTTTTGATAAGATGTCCCACTTACATGTCGCTAATATTTAAATACGTGGGAAAACTGTTTTCTTCGATGAACAAAGTCTTCTCGGCTGCTTTATCGGTTATGTACTATTTTCTTGTATCCCTTGGCCGAGTCACTGATTGATTTATTAAATTGTGAACCGATCTTAGAAAATACTTTGTTTATTCACGATGAAATAAGTCCCAAAGTAAATTCCACGCGCGAAACACGTAAACAAACTTCGACACAGACGGAGCAAGCGAGACGCACGTCCACTCCGTTCGGAAGTTCGGAACAGACTGGTCGGAGGAGCATCGGGTAACTTCGTATGGACTCGTTCGCTCTCGGCCGACAATAGGTCCCAAGAGTAGAGGGCCTCGTCTCTGTCTTCTTTTACCCTCTTTTTACTTTCTCGGGCCCTATTATTTTGAGCCCACCGCCGCGACTGATGGAGGCAATCCCGCAGGCGTAATTAGGAACAAAGAGAGCGACGAATATATAGCAGACCGTCCAGAATTCGATCCAATCTTTATTACTATTTTTCAAAATGGCCAAGAAAATATTTTATCAATGACAAAAGAGAAACATTTATATTATTCAAATAATTTTTGTCATAATTTTATCTAATACAATTCTTTTAGACTTAACCTACCCCTTTTGCAAACTCGTGGTGAATAATTACAACCCTTAGGGCTCGTTTCTATGTCAAACAAAGGAAACCTTCCTTTTCCTTCCACGTGAATTCTGATTACCCATCTGGTGCACATGAGATCGGGTTGCCCTGCATGAGACATTCGTCTCTCGTCCCCATGTACCCCACACATGTTTTGTGGGCTACACCCCTTTGTACGAATTTCATTATAGGGTACAATGAGACCCGCCGGCTCGCGGTACTCACAAGGGTGAACAATGCTTTAATAGCAAGTGGGTTCTAATAAATTCTATTATTCTGTTTCGATATGTCCTTGAAATAAACTTCAGTCATGACCATACAGTATAGATTTCCAAGGAGGATCAAGGGATTCTTATAAAAACCATTGAAACAATGAAAGGGATGGAATATGACATGAATGTACCATAAACATCGGTCCAAATTTCATCTAAAAAATATAAAAATTTTATTATCACACCACAAGATAAATTAATCACAGCTTTTCATATTTTATCGAATAATTTCTTAATTCACAGGTTTTAACGGTATTACATAATTATATAAGTTCGTTCTGACGTAGTCCTTAAATTTCTGCCATACGTGTCACATGGCAAGTATAATTATGGCATTGAAAATTTTTTATCGCACATTCCAGTTTTTTTAATTTTTTCAAAATTTACCTGGAACCCGATTTACCTGTCGATGTTCATCGTAAGAATCCAATGACGCTATCTGATGTAGAGATAAGAAACGTTAATAACAGCTTAAAAACGCATAATTAGCACTTTCACATTTGAGGGAAAATGAGGCGGCGCGGGCGAAAGCATCAAAGGGCCCCCGGATACCTAACCTGTCCCGCCGAGTTTCTTTAGTCTCCGCTTCGTAGCTGGTACACCGAAGTCTCCCTGTCCGTCCGTACGATTCTACGCTTCCAGCATCCGTCCATCGGCGGGTCCGTGGGCGTAACAGACCGCAACCGTGGCGGCCTTAGGGCCCAAGAAAAGAAAAAAAAAGGGACCAAAGGAGGCCGAGGAAAGCCCCGAAATCGTGTTAACGCGTACAATAGAACAAGAGAACCAACCTTTACTCGAGAGAATCTAGTCTCTAGAATTGGAGACGCCTCTAGGACATTACTCCATTGTTTATTTAGGTCGAAGGTTAAATTAAAACTGTGCACACAATACCTACGTGAATGCTTCGCGCAAGAAGCGTCCGTTAAAAAAAAAATTCAAATTTTTAATTAAAAAAATATATCATACCTCCAACAATTCGAATTGTTTCCTCATAGCAATTTTTAATTGACGGCACCAAAGACATCGACTGTGCTCGAAATATATTTAAATCTCCTAGACGAGTATACACCGTCCCACGACAGAGATCTATATCTGAAAACAGAAGCGCCTGAAGGTTGGCACGAATGCTTGTACACCGTGGTGTCAGGACGGGTTACAACGCGTAGCGACGATGTGTGAACCGACGATGCATCATCCGGATTCATTTTTCTCCCAGTCCCTCAAAGATTCTCCTCTTTTCGAATCTTTCACGGTGCCAGAGCTGTCTCTGTGGATTACAATCCCACGGGCTTCACGGGACATTACGTGCGGCAATGACGCTCAAGAAAATACGTATCTGCGCGGCGGCCAAGTCATCCTAGATTAATACAACGTGACTTTAGCCACTAGCAACGAAAATCATCAAGGTTACGTATCCCCGGTGTATCCGTATTAAGTGAAATTCATAAATATCTAACGTAACCTCAAATTCTTATGTCACTCTCGCTCTATATGTATATTCACATGCGAGGCAAACCAGTATACAAAAGCATGCATCGTCTATCCTAAGAGTAAAGGCTTCAATTTTATTCCAGGAAGAATTACCAAGAGTGCGCCTCATTTTCTATCGACACTCGTAATTCGATCGTTCACCGCGTGATACGACATGCCGCCCATAAATTCCCCTATGGATTTTAATTAAAGGCCCCACGGGGCCCCTCAAGAGCCCTACTATAACTTCGGCCCTGCTGAAGGAGGTACAGGACTAACCATAGCTTGTGTGCTTCTATATGTATACATAGGTAAGCATTATATACTCTCTTATTCTTCCCCTGGTACTTTTTGAGTGCGTTCAGATTTATTTATCGCGCAGTCCTTTTCCAGCACGCTGCCGCTGTATTAGCCGCCCTAATGAACTCGTGCGTCGCTCGCCCAAGTCGACGCTTTATATTATTTATCGCCTGTACGCGAGTTATTTCTACTGGCTTCACTCGCCTTGGAGCAACCCTCGTTACGGTCTGACTAGACATGAAATAATTGATCTTCATATGTATACTGTACACTTTGTATAGATATAATATGTATATACGTATAGATAATGTAGTGAAAGAAAATGAGGTACTCATGTGAACGAGGCTTAAGATTACATGACAGTTAATATATCTATATACGTAGGTACCGAACACTTTGGAATCGCTGGAACTCAGTCAGCTAGGATGAATTCTGCGTTGAAGGACATTGAGATCTTTGTTCTCGGCAAGAAGAAGAAATGAAGAAGACGCAAGAAGATCCTGGCTCGTGGATTCTATAGGAACGATTCCCTGCGACATTCCGAGCAAAGTCAGCGACGTGTCTTCGGCTTCCACGCATTTATTAGCCGCTTGGATCCTTCGTGTAAAAACTGGACTCTGATCGAACTGGACTTCACGTATTCGAATACGTGGCGAAGTGAACTCGGGGTAATGTAATAAAAACACATATGATAGTTACATAGGAATTCGTATGCGCGCTACGTGCTATGGCTAGAGCGCCATATTGTGTATCTTGAGAAAAGTCTAATTTTTTATTTATTGCAGGCACAAGACGTTCCCTAGTAATTTACTCATGGATTCCTCGATTCGTAGTAATACCTAATACGTTTAGGCGTATACTTAATGTTTTGGTATTAAATTTAATAGACGTTTTATGGGACTCTTGATTGATACGAAGACTGGTCGAAAGCTTTTACTACCTCCCGCGAACGTGGATATTCACGTGAGGTTATGTTATGTTATATACCTTTTATGTACGACATAAAGGCATATACGCAATGCAGTGTAAAGGCGGTTACGTACACGGGCGAATTCCGTCTCATAAGAAGCCATCCAATTCCTGTTCCCATCTTCGAGAAGCGGCAGCTGAACATCTCATTGTTGCCAGCGGGAACATCAGAGAAGAGAATAACGTGGTAGGAGTCGAAACGAAATGGAGTGTACGAACGGGGAACGAAGTGGATAGGGACTGGTTGGGGACGTATCAAAAACTTGTTCCCGTGTTTTTCGTGAGGAACTAGGGACTGAGTACGTTGAAGGATAGGATAAAAATGAAAGCGGAATTTTTGAAGGCAGACGATGAAAAACTTGAAAATCCACAGTGGCATCGTGCGTCGATGAAATTCTAAATATTTTTATTATTATTTTCATTCTCCCTGCGCTTTTTTCTCTGTACCTATGCGCTCTCAATTTTGTCTCCGGGTAACGCTTAATACTCGGAATCGTTTGAAGATTAGAAGCCGACCTCGAGAATCCTTTAACGCACGAAGTTTAAATCCCTTCTCTATTATTATACGATTTTTTGTCTTTCCTCTTTTTTTTCCTTTTTTTTTCCTTTTTTCTTGCTCTTCTTCCGCATTTTCGTCTCGACCTATCACTAGAGACTCCCTCGTAATTAAGGCGTATATCGTATTACCCCCTAGTCTTCTGTGTTGGTGTGCGCGTGCACGGTTGCATAACTCAGTAACATAATCTCTTTCGATTTAACTATTGAACAAAATGGGAGCACGGTAGGGCTAGGGATTTTTTTTTTAAGTATAGGGACTTTATATCTACCAGCTCCTCGTGGTAGTCTCGCAATTAGTTCCAGATTCTGATTCCAAGGAATTTCCTTTGATCCATGTATAGCCAAGGGCCTCACAATACTCCAGGTATACGCATCCTGGGCTTTACTCTTTGTGAACGATCTTCCTAACGTATTACGTTCAAGCATATATACTAAATACCGCAAATCCTTTATCAGGTCTTTCAGGATTCACTAGAGTGAAAAATAAAAGTTCACTATACCCACAAGAGAATCTTTGGCTATATTTTAACGTTGCTCATGGATTATTTGAACTGTCTATTGAAGTATCTTAAGATTGAGTTGTACGTGGGAAATGACTAGCGATAACTTGTTCCTATTATCTAATGTATTATGCGTTTAAGTATTTATAGTGAAAAACACAAAAACCACCAGGGCACGATAGTAACGTTCGAAGTCTCAGTTAAGTGGAGTCGCCGTTTCGCTGTGAAATCGAGAGTAAAAAATTCGCATCTTCCTCATCCGGTTGCCATGCCAGAGTGCGGCACATGCGCGGCTAATTACAGTCTTCTTTGATGAGCCGACAGAGACTCTTCGTGTTGCACCAGCCGTCAGTGTAGTTGCAGCTGCACATGAAGCATAACGTGTTCACCAAGAGGCGGCATTATTCTAGATAGACTTAAACTGGGATAAATATTACACGAAGCTATAAGCGTTTTGAAGAAGACCTCAATTATATTTTTAATTACTTAAAAAAATTCGCTAATTACTTTCATAATTATTGTCAAATTATATCCAACGATTATTTAATTGCTAGCGCGTTACGCGCTTTGCGCTTATGTATATCTAATAAAGAAAGGGCCTTGAGGCCCTTTCGAGGGACTTACGAATCGGTGCACGAAGACACCGCTTTTGGGATCAATTCATTAAAGCCGCCCAGGGCGGCGAATGACTGCTTATAGCCTATATTTCAAGGGGAGCATTAAATCCATGTTATTAGGGGTTATTACCGAGTAATGAGAGACCGTCGCTCCATTTACGTATCTGCCTGCCTTCTACTCGTCTACAGGAAAACACGTCATTTGCCATAGTAGATTTCTTTTGTACCGGCATACCTGTATGCTGTTTAGGATAAAATAGAAATTATCATCAACATTTAATATAGCATTTATTAGATATTTTTAAACTAAAAATACGTACAGAGTCAATCTGAAATTACTATTTTTTTTGAAGAAAAAAAATTTTGAAAATTTGTACCCCTAAATCGTTTTCCTGACAAGGTAAGAAATATATATATACACATACGTATATACTCACAGCATCCTTCTGACGTTTTGATTTCGAATTTCGCCGGGGGCCCAATGACGGTTCAGCTCCTTTGCCCGTAATTGTTTAACATTAGAAGTCCCAACTTGCAAGAGGCGCTCCTTCGCGTTGAAATGATGCATGTGTATATAATGTGTACGTACGACAGGGCCCCGTGCAGTAATATCGTCTCTTGTTCCAGGGTTGGGCCCCATACCAGGCTTCGGCGTGGTAATGATGGGTCTGGGGTCTCACGTATCTCGGAGGTGTGACCCTACAGGCCTCTATGCTGTACCATTTTATACTAAAGTCTAACACGCAGACATACAATATCGTGAGTCCCTGGTGTTCCATACGATATTAACTGTATTATATTCACTATACTAGAGTCTCGTGATCGATAAAGATGGCGGTCCTTCGATATCAAAATCACATCTATCCTGTATCTCGTTGTCTCATATTTTATCCATGAGTTTCCTTGCTAGTTATAGTTCCAATTACGTAAGCCACTTCTTGGCAGCGTTATATCAGACACTTTTCTAGGAAATCAGGCCCAATTGGACTCCAACCTATAAAGGGCCCACGAGTAATCTCTAGACGAGACCTACGAACTGTTTACTGATTCGCTACAGTCGGTAACACGCGAGCTAGCGGAGATTCACAGAGGTGTAATTTAAATTTATAATAAAGTAAGCATCGGTTACCGTACTGTCTAATCATTATGCGTTTCTTTGGTTTCAAATTTGCTGCCTTCTCTTATCTTGCCTCCGTGGATAATTAAATCTTGTTTATTACATGGCAGCGCTCGAACAACCTGAATAGACGATAGATACTGAATTCGTAATTTGAAATTGGCGCCACTGTTAATAATATATGTTCTCTCACCAGGAAGTCTAAAGCCTGTGACGCAACAGTGCAGATGCAATAGCCCTTTAATGGCTACATAAAAATTCACTAGAATTACGTAATGCCACTGTTAGATAAATATCGCAAGATCATTTATAAAAAAATAACAAGTGGCTCAGGATAAGTACACGATTCGAATTTAGTACGCAGTGGTACCGCCATTTTAATTAAATTGGACGCTCGAACGTAATTATAGAAATTGCCAAAGCTGATCATAACCGCTCCCTGAATATCGTTAAGAATTACAGGATAATTTGATAGATCTTAGCAAATAATAATATCGCTACCGCTCACCGTGTCAGGGTATACATTTATTATTATCCCGTTAATCGAAATTCAAATTTGCTGCCTTATCCGGTCAAGGGAACTCCTATTATCGTTCGCCTAGTACTATCAATCATTTAATTAATATTAAAGATTAAGTATTAACGACGTAAAAAATAATTCTTTAATTTACAACAGTTCAATACTTTTCAAAAGGTTCATAATTACATAATTATAGGGTGATCGTATGACCAACGCTTTTCCAAAGTTTTCAACATAGAGACTCCTATACACGTATTATATCAAATATTATATGTATATCTGATCCGCACCAGCACAAGGGAATAATGTTGTATCTTCGACAGAAAAACGTCCAACGCTAATGTTACTTTAATTACATGTCCGGGAGCACGTTTCGTCCATGGAATACGATCTGGGTATATTCGCTGATGTCTGAGAACGGTAAGGTTAGGTAAGTAAGAAGGTAGGCAGACAGGTACTATAGTGTACAGCCTCGCGGGCATTACGAGTATGGTGAATCGCTATGGCAGCCGCCATGCGGGAGATTTATCACTTTTTGTTGTCGGTGGCGTTTTATTAGTGCACCGCCACCATCAAAGCACAGGATGAATCTGCCTGGGGAATGTCTGGAGGAAGAAAAGGTATCGTAGATTGAGGTTATCGTAAGCAAAAAGCGTCCGAGGAAAAAATAACCTCGAAATTCGAAATTGATAAGGCAATGAATTTTGTCGAGAATCGCAAACGATTTCTGGATTTAATTACAACGTGGAATGATTATTTCGACGTCGATTATCGTAATGGAAAGGACCTATTTGCAAAAGATAACTGGATTCGTGTGCGTCGTTCGACTTTATCGACCGCCGATACTTGTATGTATAGTGTTTTATAATACTGTCTCCAAATCGTAATTTCTAATTAAGGCCACGACTTCTGTCGCCATGCATTTCACAGCGGCACCGTCTTCGAAATTGTCATGAGAAAATGGTCTCGTACAGTTTTATTTCGTTGGGTCGACTCCTAAAAAATTCGGACACGATGGACCCTGACTTCCTCATTAATTTTCAGGCCCACTAAGAGCTGCTCCCAAGATGCAGGAACTACAAGCACCGTAACCTCTTAACGTACCGATCGGACATAATGAGTTTCATTAATCTCAGCGCGCATAATCAAGTCTAATGACTGGTGCTATTAATTAATATTACCTACGGGTAAAGGGCGTAAGTAAAAATAGAGCGTTTGCTGAAATTCTAATAGATAAATCTAGTATATATATATATAAATAGGAAAATTTTCAAATTACATCAGTCTCCGTATATTTTTTATAATAATTTTATAATTAAATTACTATATTACACTCGTTAACAGTTACAATATAAAATTTCTTGTAACTCGATATTCTTGCAATTGATATAAAATAAGGAATCTGCGAATTTGTATAATTAATTGCAAGTAGCAGCTTGAAATTCATGGAGGTATCCGTGACAGTGGTAAATTAGATAAAACTTTATCGATATAAATCTTTCCTCCGAATTTCATATTATCCTTTAATTAATCTGACCTATGTTAATTCACCAAAAGACCAATTAAGGCCTCGACATATGCGCGGCATGTGGCAGTATACTGGATATGTTTGCAGGTAAATTAAAAATCAAGTCCGTATTGGGATATAAAAATTGCTACAGATTGATAAAAAAGATACTTGGTGGATGTTTCAAATTTTCCCGGCAACTCGCCGACCAATTACGCTCTACCCTCGGCGGAACAATTACGGCGGATTCTAAAGGAACTTCGCCGGATTATAAAGGTAAGGAACGAAACGGGAGATACAGAAATGTACGAAGGGTACAGCATGCAGCCGCGGTTGACCTTTTTAAGCCGTGAAGGGGAAATTCGGTCCGCTTGGCGGGGCCTTAGACCCACCCTTGCTGGGCCCTACGCCATAACATAATGATCCACAGGGATGCTCAACCGTATACAGAAATCCTCCCGTGTTCTCATTCATTACCACGATAACGTCCGTACATAAAATAAATTTACTGCATCCGCAAAAAAAATCAACAACAAATCATATGGAAACAAAATAACAAAAGCTACCGTCTCTTTCAGGAACAAACCGAACTCCGTTCTCCTAGACTGCATCATAGGTAATTAAAGTGACAGCCAATAAGAGCTTCATAATCTTTCTTCTCACGTCAATTACAATTAAGAATTATAACCGTGGGTCAAAGCGGTCCTTGACGTACAGTGAAATGGAGCAGTGTCGAGTGACCGAGAAAAGATGAAAAAAAAAGAGATGTAATTAAAGATAAATAAAAAGGAAGACCAAACGACGGCTTTCTTTGTGGCAGCCAAAGCTAATTGACGTAAAGTGAGCCCACACGTCGGACAGAACACGAGCCCACATGTTCATTGTTCATATGGTACGATTCTATACAGTGCGTTATGTAAATAACACTCGATGCGTACAAGATGTCTAAATTTTTTTTTTTCCAAGGGAATCTTGCGACACGCCTTGTACCCTGTATCCGGTCACTCATTCTCTACTCCATCTTCTCGTGAGATGAGAAATTGACGATTTAACATGAGAGAGTGCCGCTTACTATGTACACCTATACAGTGAAGCACAACTATGAAAACTGCGGTCGTTGTAAAACCGTGTTTACGATAGAGTTTGCGACTGCGTTCACACCTAATACAGCTAGTGTGACGCGGTACTTTAATCTTACGTGCGGATGGACCCTGAAAGACTTTTTCCTGTGTACTAAGTGCACCTTCAAACATTCAGGAGGTACAGAGTGCGAACGATTTCACGCGGTGTGGCGGTAAGGATCAAACGAATTTCAAGAGCCGCTAATAATAAAACGGTCACTCGCAGCCGGCCTCTTACAACTGCTTTTATACCGGGTGTACCGATTATCAAGCATCACCTCCGAGTCTAATTGGACCGGTCTCTACTGCGAGGAGAAATTAGAACGTGGAAGGGACTATATTAATGCGTTTATACCTGAACCTAGGGGGAAAAAATTGCTATAGATCTTTTTTTTTTCTTTCTCTTTTAGATGACTTTTTGGGAGTGGTTCAGTTTTCCGAGGGGTGTGATTTTTTCGAAATTTTACCTGCGATATTTACGGAGAATCGTCGTTCTTGGAATTAGTTTTAGTGTGGTGAGTATTTTGTTGTTATTCGAAGAGGAAATAATTTTTTTTTGTTCTTAATACGGATTTTGAAATTGCTCTGTCGCAAGGTGGCGTTGCGGTATCCTAAATGTTGTGCGTATTCGCGAGTCTCTCGTCAGGACGAGACAGGCAGTTGGTGTGAAGGGGCGTACCCGGGGCCTGAAGCACTTCGTTCCAAGAACCATCATCTCCATCTTCTGGGACTCACGGTCGCGGCTGCAACACGCCGCAGCGCAACATCCTATAATACAGCATTTTGAACAGGCACTGCGGCAGGCTCAGCCTGCGGGCCGCATTTAGGGACTTTTTAGTTTTGTTGCGGAAATTAGCTGCGCGCCAGCTAGCATCAGGCCTCAGCGTCTCAATCTGGCCACCTCTCTCTCCCAAAAAAAAAAAGCACACGCATCGACTTTATTTACGATTAGTATCGCATGCTTTCACTCTTTTTTAATTTACGTTGATCTTCAAAAATACTCAAGCGCAATATAATAGTCTAATAAATTAGTATTGTATAAATACACCATTTTTTATATTTAGTACCAATCTGCATCAAAATAGATAAAGCAATGCACATCATGTGCGTAGGTTGTCTTGTTAACAACGAATTGTAATATAAGTGCAAAGTTTAGAGCGATTCCCTAAATTGTGAATTGTGCCAATGAGACTGTTCTAGGTAATAAAATCGATACAATCAGCTTTACAGGATTTTATGTCTGACTGTTATGTGCTTTACTGAAAATAAATGGACTGGGATTTCAAGTGTGCCTGGGTTATGCAAGTTTTACGTACCGATTTGCAGCGACAATGCTGACATCTGTGAGTGAAATAGTTATTGTTTCGATAATGTGGATAACATGTGCTCAGTCGGTAGGGGTTCGTTGAATCATTTATCTATTGAGATATACTCAGAACTTGATCGGTAACAGTGAACACTGCAATCACCACTATTCTTATGGTACCGCTGGCTGTCAAATTAAAAAGTTCGGTACAGCTGCTTGTCGTGTTCATATTCAGTTTTGGCGGGTTTATTTTGTGTAAATCTTTGGAATTGTTTATAAAAATAATTACGTTTCTTTAAGATCTGGTGAAGAAATATTTATTTGTCATGGATGAATCGCTGTTTCGTAACGTAAAATCACTGCTAACTGCCAAATATTATAAAATGAATGATACATTTTTGAGGGATTGTATAAATTATTTTATTAATGAACATGATTCTGTAAGTTTTATTAGGTAGTTGTATTCAATAATTTTATATAGCTTATACGATAATGTACTGCATGGGATAAAGGTGCACGGTTCTCTTATGAAAATATATTTTAGCAAAATATTAATGAAATTCAAGATTTTGTGATCGCACAATGGCAACTGAATGATTTGAGAGAAATAAATACTGAAAGTGGAATTTTTCCACCGAATCTTATTCGTCAAGGGATTACAACATTACAAGGAACATATAACGTTCAGGTAATAATATTTATATATAATTATTTATTTGATTTTAATATATCCTTCTATTTATTGCAGATGGACAAGATGTATGATATATCAGTTTCTAAATTAAAACAAATACATAATATACGGAATGTCTCAAATTTTAATCTTGAAGTCACCGAAGCACAGAATAATGAATCACGTGACTGGAATCCAAAACCAAAGAGAATGTATCAATTCTTCCTTACAGATGGTGTTCAGGATGTTATTGCTATTGAATATAAACCATTGCGTCAATTTAAGGTATACATAGTAAGAATACCTCTTTTGAAATATATTATTTTGGTAACAAATCTATTTTTCAATTCTGTTAGATACTCAATTCCAAAACTGCTTTCCATTTTATGCTCGCAGGATTGAATGCTAGTAATTATTCACACATATTTCTTCAATAGGATGTCTTATTACCTGGTATTAAGTTAATGATAATCGGACCAGTTACCTGTAGAAAGGGTGTAATATTGCTGGAAGAAAAAAATATTAAGGAGATTGGTGGTGAAATAGAAAATTTATTGATAACGAATGCATTAGAGAATATTCTAGCCAGATCCCTGTAAGTATTATCTAAACATATATTCCATTTATAAAATGAAATATACAAAACTGTATTGATTTTCTTAATATCGATGCAGGAACTTGCCAGAAAATCCTAATCCGTACAAAGAAAATGAAACACCATCTGATAATTTGGAAAGTGCTTTCGAAGATGAATTCAACGTTGACGACATAGTAATTATTGAGAATGAAAATTCAGTGACTAATCATTCTACATTAACAACTAATGCTCATACTGACACTAGTACTAGTAATGAATTCAATGATCAAAACGAAAACACAAATAATTACCAAGTTGCTCTAGTAACGAACAAAAATACATATAGAAATAACTCTAATGATGAACGCCCGATGCAGAATACAAGAATACAGAATGCTGATGACTTTCCTGATGATTTGGATGACTACTTTGAACTAGCTGATGACTTTGATATTGATATCACTGAGTCTGATAAGATACACAATACTGATAAAAAAAGTACAATAGATCTGCGTCCAAGTACGTCAGCAAAAGCAGTAAATTTTTTGAAAACGAGCGAAGAAACTAAATCAATAAAGATAAAAGACAAGGAATGTTTTATCGATGATATAATAGAGTTTCCTGATGATGACTTTGAATGGTGTGATAATATAGAGATGAAACAAATAAATGATATTGAACGTAAAATCGAAGACAAGGAGGAACCAGATATTGTTAATAAACAGAACACAAGAATACAGGAAACAAGTACGAATGTTTCTGAATTATCACAGCTGAGTCTCAGTAATACAAAAACTGATCCAGCATCATCAAAGCCTACAACAAGTTCTGATTTTTCAAATCCAATTATATCTACAGTGACCAAAAACAAAAGACCAGCGGTATGATTTTTGTTTATATCCAAATTATGAGATAATCGTTCTGTTTTTCTTCTTTAATTGTAGTCGATGGTGTCCCCACCTATGGCAAGTCCGCCAAAAGTCAAATGTGTCCAAGAAACACCCAAGTTGAGTAAAATCGATAAGAAGATAACCAATTTTACTGTAAAACTCAAACCGAACGCAGAGGAAGCCCCGAAAACTCACATCTCAATCGGTGACGTCTTAATGCTACCAGTTTCTGATTCTTCAGTACGACACATCATTAAAGCAAAAGTCGCGAGTTTTGATACGCTTGGAAAAAAAAATAATTGCTGGCATTTAGAAGCAACGTTAACGGATGGGTCTAAAAACCTAGAAATAACGTTTGCATCTGAGGTAGCGTTATAATTAATCAAATGAATTTGTTTTATCTTGACACAGCAACAGTCTAAATGTATATATTATAAATATCTTCAGGTTTTGGAACGCATAATTGGCTTTGGCGTGGATAAATTTTCAGAAATGAAAAAGAAGGGTAAAACCGATTCTAACATAAAGACTGAACTCAGACAGGCGAGTATTTCAAAAAGATATTTTAAATTCAAAAATGATTGCTGCAGGAATAACACAAAAAGTAGTTACAAAATTACACATATTATTATAAGCCCATATTATTTAATTAAATTTGCCCAATAATTACTCATTAAGGATTATTTTTCTATGCAGGCATTACGAAAAGCAGAACTGTTTGTAAAGCAATTAGACTCATTAATGGAATTAGAATGGTCAAAGGGTAAAAAGCCAACAGTTATCAAAATAATGAGTAATTCCATTGACGAGTGAAAAGTGAAAAATGAATCAACAAAGATCCAGTTACTGCAGTTAATCTTCCCAACGAGTAAGATAATTTTCCATAAACACAAAATCCATAAATATCATGTAAATACCAATTTCCACTATCTAAAAAGTCATAATTACATATAAGAAATTATTTAATCACACAGTACGTCATGAAAATTATTTTTTAATTATAACTTTTAAGACAAATACGCACCTCTTTTTATTTATATCGTGCCGTATATCACCCTTTACGTACTTCATATAAATAATTGCATAATAACTTGATAAGCGCATTGCCTCTTTTCCAACTCAATTGCAGTTCCATTGGCTGATGCTATCACACTGCAGTATTACAATTGCAAGCTGATACCAGGTCTTAATAACAGCAACACAAATAACTGGCTCTACAATACTTATTATCAAATGTAAGATGTCAAGACTGAAAAACAATGTAACACCAGACGCGTTTAGTAAACGTTTTTGGGGATTTCCGTTCCAAAAACTCTGTCCTTACGTGGAAACGGAAATTCTCTCAACTCATCAGATATTCCATGCAGTCCCATGACAGAGGATCAATATCAATCAATACACTCCTATGGGATACAAAAACTCGCGTTGCATCACGAGGACTCCTGAAAAATCATCGTTACTGTACAAAAGGATTTTGAAGACCTAAACAGCTACGTCGCAGAGTTATGTTTAGTAATTCTGCCTCTGTTCTAACGAGACTCTACAGTATCTCATTTCGCCACAAGGATATATATTGTTACGCCTCGGACCTCCATTCGTCCACCTATAGATACACACAGCCACTTATGCCCATGGCAAACCCACATATGTGTTGCACCCCAAGCCACACATAAAATATACACATTATAATATATTCGCATCATTGTATTATAAATGAATTACTGGATGAGTTTAGAAATGTCCATTTCTTGACTTTCATATAAATTAGACGTATGACATTGCTGTAAGTGAAATAATTACTCAACAAGTACAAAGTGCTTGTACGTCGATAATGTTATTTTTTTCATGATCAAGGTCGTGTTAGTTATACCAGAGCTGATATTAGCAATGATATCTGATATCCCTCTAGAAAATTGTAACGTTACCAATGTGTAATAAGTATTTTTACTTACTGAGTATGCAGTCATTTCCACCACTCTAGGTCTGTTAAATTATAGCTGTAAGTGCAGTTGGGCGCATAAGCAACAGTTGCATGTTTCAAGAAAGAAGATTAATAGGCTTCAGTGGTCGTTGCATGCGGAATGCGTTGGTTACAGTTGAAAGAAAGAAAATTTGGAATTTCTCTGTAATCCGTTAATCATTGCCATTCAAACTGTGGTATCAGTGATTGTGAGTTTTTGAATATGTCAAACGTTGATGTAGCTTTGGAATGGAAATGGAATTGAAGAATTTTTACAATTAAAATTTCGTTTGACATATAGGATTGAAAATGGCGACAACGGAGAACAAAAGTCTGTCGTGGAAGCGTCCTTCAGGTCCTCCCAAAATCTGGAAACGTTTTGAGATTAATGCGAAAACAGGAAGCGAAGGGAAGGATGGAAAAGTTTTGAGGTTTTCAATCGAGGAAATTCCGTCTGAGAGATATGACGAAGTTATTGACCTTATGGTGAATAATTTCATGTCTGATGAGCCGCTCTGTCGCTGCCTCAGTGAGTCTAAGTACACAAATGTATATATTGAAGGGTAATATTGATTAATTATTATTAAAAAGAAGATACACAGTGACCTAACAAAATTAAAAAAAAAAACTAAGTTGAAATCATCATTTTATATATGAGATCTTTCATCGGTGTAGACATAAAGGACGATCCTGCTGGCGTTGAAGATTTTCGAAACTTTTGGCAACTTTCCTTGAATCAAGGAATCAGTGTAGGACTATTTCTTGATGATTCTGACGTAGATAAACGCGAAATCGTAGGAGCCAACGTACTTCTGGTACTGAATCACGAGGACGAAGGATTGTTTAATGAAATTAAGGTATAATTGCTCAATTATTATTATTTTCTTTATATATTAATTTTCATAAAATTCTTGAACATATTTCTTTACTTTGATTATAGTACAAATCAGCCGCTGCTGAAACAATAGTAGGTTTTATTATGAGTGCAACTGCAGAAACTGATGTACTGGATCATTATAAAGTTGACAAATATATATCTGCATTAGGACTTTTGGTGCTTCCACGTTTTAGAGGATATTCTCTTGGCGGCCACATTCTTAACGTAAGGTAGGTCAGTCAATTAAAAGTATTGATTATAAAGATTTTTACAGATCTAAATAATTTTCAGAAATGACATCGGTCGGGAGTACAAAATTCCTGTAACGGAAACTGCATTCACTGCTACAGCATCTCAAATTCTGGCGCAGCGCAGTGGATTTGAAGTTCTCATCATGAAAAAGTATTCGGAAGCTCGCAATAGCGATGGCGAACTTCTTTTTCCAAATATTAATTCTGATAATCTTAAAATTATGGCAAAGCGATTGTATTGAAATTCTTATCGTGATAATTATAAGCCTTTTGGAATTATTCACGTTAACTATAATATATTCGTTTTCCTCAACATCCCCAACAGCGCACGCTTAACAGGAATCTACTGTACCGACGGATTTTTGAGGTTGCTGTTTGCTACTCTCAACTAAATGTTATGCAGTGCAAGTCCGAATGCAGTTCGTTCGTCACGTCATTTTCCTCGCCAGGCTTTCTGGACACCCCGAATTTTTAGAGGATTATTTTACCCGTGAAGGGAAAAGAATATTTTTGTTTAAATCATCCTGCGAAATTACATACAATTATATAAGACATACAGTCGAACTTGCGACACTGGCGCCTCTAGCAGTGGCCGTTCGAAAACATTTGAAACTGACAACGAAGAGCATCGGTATTAGCCAAGAAAATCTTAGCTAAGAAAAATTGGATGAGTCTAGCTTCTCTTCGGTCAATGGCTTGTAGTATATATATATTTCCTATGACACGATAAGACGGTGTAAACGATTGTGCGATGTTGATAACAAAATCAGTTGGACCGCGTAAGAACGATAAAAATCTCTGCCCAAAGATCAACCGAAAATCAAAACAATGGCGAGTACAATCATGGCGTGCGTCAAATCGGCTTTTTTTTTCCTGCTTTGCCATTCATTCCCTTATGGCACACGTCGATCTTGATAATTTTACTGGCAATCAGTCCTTGGCGGATGTTTATTTATGGGTACTTAATTCTCAGAGATCAACTCTTACATGAGGTACAGAGATAAATTTTAGATAGATAAGTCCGCGGAATTAGGAAAAACAAATGATAAGATGCGCAAGTGATTAAGGAGAGAAGAGGATAGTGCGTGTAGGAGTTGCCTGAAAAGATATAAAGTGGAGTGGAAAAGATTTCGCGTGAGTGAAAAGTTCGTCTGGATACTGAGCTGGTAAAAGGGAGTCTAAGAAAAAGAAAAAAGAAAACGGAAAAGGTAAGTCGCGTTTTGAACCATATATTGAATTTATTGAAATAAAATTGCTCCATGTCAATCGGATTTAACTGTTTGCATCTCAGTGCGATTTATTGACGTAAGAGACATTGTCTCCTGACATTCATGTATTTGTGATGTAACAGAAGTGAGGTTATTTGTTATCACTCGTGTTATGTAACTGTTATGTCTGTCTTTATTGAGAGCATAACGTCGCCAGATGAAACGGAGACAAAATCATATGAAATTATAATACAGGGTTGAAGAGGAATATGGCGACGATCGAGAACTTAAGTTTTGCATGGAAACGTCCTTCAGGTCCTCCCAGAGTCTGGAAACGTTTCGAAATTCATGAGAAAACAGGAAGCGAAGGGAAGGATGGAAAAGTTTTGAGATTTTCAATCGAGGAAATTCCGTCTGACAGATTTGACGAAATTGTTGACCTCATGACGGATATTTTCGTGTCTGAAGAGCCGCTCTGTCGCAGCCTCAGTAAGTCTAAGTACACAAATGAATATACTGAAGGGTAATATTGATTAATTATTATTAAAAAGAAGATACACAGTGACCTAACAAAATTAAAAAAAAAACTAAGTTGAAATCATTATTTTATATATGAGATCTTTCATCGGTGTAGACATAAAGGACGATCCTGCTGGCGTTGAAGAATTTCGAAACTATTGGCAACTTTTCTTGAATCAAGGAATCAGTGTAGGACTATTTCTTGATGATTCTGACGTAGATAAACGCGAGATCGTAGGAGCCAACGTACTTCTGGTACTGAATCACGAGGACGACGGATTGTTTAATGAAATTAAGGTATAATTGCTCAATTATTATTATCTTCGTTATATATTAATTTTCATAAAATTCTTCAACATATTTCGTTACTTTGATTGTAGTTCAAATCAGCCGCTGTCGAAACATTCGTAAGTTTTATTATGGGTGCAACTGCAGAAATTAATGTTCTGGATCATTATAAAGTTGACACATATATATCTGCATTTGGACTTGTGGTGCTTCCACGTTTTAGAGGATATTCTCTTGGCGGCCATATTCTTAACGTAAGGTAGGTCAGTCAATTAAAAATATTGATTACAAAGATTTTTACAGATCTAAATAATTTTCAGAAATGACATCGGTCGGGAGTACAAAATTCCCATAACGGAAACTGCATTCACTGCTACAGCATCTCAAATTCTGGCGCAGCGCAGTGGATTTGAAGTTCTCCTCGTGAAGAAGTATTCGGAAGCTCGCAATAGCAATGGCGAACTTCTTTTTCCAAATATTAGTTGTGATAATGCAAAACTTATGGCAAAGCGATTGTATTGAAATTCGTATCGTGATAATTATAAGCCTTTTCAAATTCTTCACGTTAACTATATATTCGTTTTCCCCAACAACCCCAACAGCGCATACTTAACGGGAATCTACTGTACCGACGGATTTTTGAGGTTGCTTTTTGCTACTCTCAACTAAATGTTATGCAGTGCAAGTCCGAATGCAGTTCGTTCGTCACGTCATTTTCCTCGCCAGGCTTTCTGGGCACCCCGAATTTTTACAGGATTATTTTACCCGTGAAGGGAAAAGAATATTTTCGTTTAAATCATACTACGAAATTACATACAATTATATAAGACATACAGTCGGCTAGGGAATAGCTCGAACAGTATACATATATATATTTGCTATGATACGATAAGACCGTGCAGGCGATTGTGCGATGTTGATAACAAAATCATTTGAACCGTGTAAGATAGATAACAAAATATTAAGTATAATCCTAGGGTGATTTTAACTGGCTTTTTTCCTGCTTTGTTATTCAGTTCCTTATAGCACACTTCGATCCTGATAATCTTACTAGCGGTCAGTACTTCTGTGGCTTGTTAATTATCAGAGATAAAAAATTACATGAGCTATAGCGACAACTTTTAGGCAGATAAGTGCGTGGATTAAGAAAAACAAATGATAAGATGCGTAGGCGATTAATTAGACAATAAGGTAGTACGTGTAGGAGTTGCCCAAAAAGATATAAAGTGGAGCGGAAAAGATTTCGTGTGAGTGGAAAGTCCGTCTGGGTACTGAGGTGGTAAAAGGGACTCTAAGGAAAGGTAAAAAGAAAATGGAAAAGGTACGTCGCGTTTTGAACCATAGATTCAATTTATTGTAATTAAATTGCTCCACGTTAATCGGATTTAACATGTCAGCTTGATTTATCAACGTCAGATAAATTGCCTCGTGAGATTCATGTATTTGTGATGTAACAGAAGTGAGGTTATTTGTTATCATCGGTCTTATGTAACTGTTATGTCTGTCTTTATCGAGAGAATAATCGAGAGCCAGATGAAACGGAGACAAAATCATATGAAATTATAATACAGGGTCGAAGAGGAATATGGGGACGATCGAGAACTTAGGTTTTGCATGGAAACGTCCTTCAGGTCCTCCCAGAGTCTGGAAACGTTTCGAAATTAATGAGAAAACAGGAAGCGAGGGGAAGGATGGAAAAGTTTTGAGGTTTTCAATCGAGGAAATTCCGTCTGACAGATTTGACGAAGTTGTTGAACTAATGGTTAATTATTTCTTGGCTGACGAGCCGCTCTGTCGCTGCCTCAGTGAGTCCTAAATACGTAAATATATATATTGAACACCAATAACATAATGATTGATAAGTTATTATGAATGAAAAAGTGGGTTACAACTTTTTTTAAATCTTAAATAAAAGGCAACATGATTTTTTTTCTTTTTGTTCACTCCAGATATAAAAAACGATCCTGACGCAATTGAAGATTATCGAAGAATTTGGCGACATTATATAAGACAAGGTATCAGTGTAGGACTTTTTCTTGATGATCCTGACGTAGATAAACGTGAAATCGTCGGAGCGAACGTACTCCTCGTCAGGACACGCGAAGACAAAATATCGTATAACGATTTAAAAGTACAATCGCATAATTATTTTTATATTAATTATTTATTAATTTTTGACAATCTGTTGAACGTTTTTGTTTACTTTAATTGTAGTTACAATCAGCTCGTGTCATAAAAATAAAAGAATTTATTAAGGGTGTAAGAGGAGGAACTAATGGACTGGATCGTTATAAAGTTGACAAATGTCTATTTGAATTTGGACTTCTAGTGATTCCACGTTTTAGAGGATATTCTCTCGGCGGTCTATTTCTTGCCGTAAGGTAGGTCGGTGCATTGAAAAGATTAAGCGTAAGAATTTTTGTGGATCCAAATGATTTAATTGCAGAAACGTTATCGGCCGGGAATACAATATTCCTGCAACGGAAACTGTATTCACTGCTCCAGGATCTCAGATTCTGGCGATGCGCAATGGATTTGAAGTTCTCGTTAAGAAAAAGTATTCAAAGGCTTACGATAGCAAGGGCAAACTTCTTTTTTCAAATGTTAGAGCTAAGGATGTAAAAATTATGGGAAAGCGTTTGTATTGAATTCTTTACTATGTTCTCTATGGACTCTGTGGAATTCGTTAAGTTTAATTGTACTCCGTTGAGAATTCACATTTGAATTGTAGATAGATTATAATTACAAATTAATATTTTTACTTGAAGGTATAAAAATAGAGAAGAAATAAATAGAGAAAAAGAAGAAGGTTAAAAATGGATAAAAGTGGTGCTTCTAAGAGACCAGCACAAGAGACCGCCTCGAGGAAGAATGAGTGCTTGGAGTCCGGGCACTGGCTTAAGTGCTTCCCCCACCAGTACTTTTAAATATTTTTGACCAGATTTCTGATTTTTACAAACACGTAATTTATTAATATTTCAATTCAATTTTTATCTACTCCGTATATTTTGCGAGATTTCGATTTAGCCTCAATAGTATATTTTGAATGAATTTCGAAAGTATATGTTCGACCAATGAAAAACGTGGGTTTCAAGAAAATCGGGTTATTGGCAATTTCCCTACTTATCTCTGCTATTATGAATAAAATACGTTGTGGTTAACAGTTTCGGGTTCGGTTTTTCACTGTAGCAATTTCCAATTTCCGTTATGGTTTTAAGTATAACGTTCATGACATTCCGGTTAATGATTACGGTTTCAGTTCCGTATTTTTTCGTTTGTGTCGGTTATCCATTTCGGTTACGATCCCTGCTGCATTCCGTTCATTACCATCGTCACCTCACGATTTTATCTCCATATGGTACATATACACGAAACACCTTATTTCCCAACAGTCGATAACACAACTCTTATACTTATTGTATCATTCAAATAATATACTTACGAATTAACATCACAGATGGAGCCACGCACGTCTTCACTTATAACTTCTAGAAGAACGACATAACAAAGATAAACTGCCAAGCTGTATTCCGCCCATTCAAACCGGAAAACGTTCTGAAGTGAAGCAGAACAAATGATTTCCTCCCTTTCGCACGTGCGTCTCTGACTGAACCAGAGAAAACAAAATGAAAGCAAAGAAAAAGAAGATGACCCTCAACCACTTAAAAGACGTTCTATAAAATAAGAGTATTTGCCATATATATACAATACTCGTCAGAATGACAAAAGCGTAACGTCAAAGCATACATAAGAAAGAGGAGAGTACGACTGTCGTAAAAGTAAATGTACAAAGTTGTTCAGGACTGCAATATTATTCCTTTTTGATTGGTCTATGGTTTCTTGTCACTTCACGCGCCTCCCTATTCTTCGGCATTATTAAGGTCGTAATGCAAAACCGGTAACGTAATTGTTCTCGCGCACGATTCGCACTGCAGGATCTTTGTATGACGAAACTCGTAAAATAAAACAGAAAAGAAAGTCTCCCTCCCGTCCGCAGTGCGCGTTACTCGATACGCCTTCGGCACCGTGGGCAGACCTTGTTAACGGACTCTGGCCCCTGTTTGTAAAATCTACCCTGGTATGCGTAAATCGTTGGAAACCAGTTCGCACGATTTAGCAGCTGAATGCACTAGGGCTCACTGTTACCGACAGCTTTTAGGTTATAAAAGCAAAAAAAAACTATTTTATTCACATTTTAGCTAAGTCCCAGACGTTGTTGTCCGTGCAAATAGCTTTTCTCTCAATTAACGAATACCCTATTTGCATCTTACATTTAAGAAACTCTCCATGGACCGTCTCGCTCGTTTTGGAAAATAGAAACGCACTACGACCAAACACGTGGACAACTCATGCCCAGTCTCTAAGAAGAAAGACAGAGTGAAGGAAAGAGAACGAACGCTTTCTAAATTTAAACCTCAAAGAATGGTGAATAACAGGGAAGAATGGAGCATTTGAAATTTGTTTTCTTCTTTTCTTTCATTTTCTTCTCTCTCCTCTTAACCGACCGTGCACTCCAATGAATGCCACACCTCGGCTATGTTAAAGCGACAGACCATTGTCCCACCCAGTGCAGGACAATCACACCTCGGACCAATGGCGTAAAACTTGCACGCACTAAGGATCCATTTCTTTCAAATGCATTTGCACCAGTTCCCATATATATACTGTAACGTATTTTTTTCTTAACCCGATACCGATAGCAAAATTCGAGAACGACGATCTGCGAGAAGCAACCTACGTTACCTTCGTCCGTCCACCCTTCGTTCGTGCATCCGCATGCCAGGCGGGCGCCAGCCAATTCTTGTTTCACCGGGAATCGACGAGCTGGTATGAACTGGGAGTTGGGGTGGAACAGGCCCAACTCCACCAAAACGAGAGCTCTGACGGAACCTATCAGAAAGAC